>JARQOC010000003.1:217717676-217855914 GCA_033576535.1 Allobates femoralis
AGGGTCACATTTGCGGTTTTGTTTTCAAAACCGGATCCGGATTCACCTAATGCAATCTGGTTACCACATCCGGTTTTGCAGTCTGCGGTAAAAATCATGCAGGCTGCATTTTTCGGAGCGGTTGAAAAGCTGAATCCGTTTTATAATGGCCGCCTACGGCAATCGGATCGGTACATGAATGTACCTTGCAGTACCAGATCCGGTTTTTGGTGCCACAATGTTTTCTCATTGCAAATCTGGATCCATTACTGGATCCAGATCTGCAATGTGATGCCAAATGTGACGGCACATGGTAATACCGGATTCGGTAATGGATGCGGTTACCGGATTGTGCCTTCCAAATGTGACCCCAGCCTAACCCAATGTCTTAATCAAGAGAAAGCCTCACATTTCTTATATGCAAATGAATTAAGATCTACAGGCTGGGCATGAGAATCTGACTGCAGTGCTTCTTTTCAATAACAGGGGACGTTACCGGTGTCAACCAAGTAATAACTGAAACTTTACTCTCATAAACACATACAGCTCTACAGTGAGTATAAGTAGCACAGTGCAGCAGAGTTAACAAAGTACAGAAGAGCTGCACAGCCGAAGTGAACATTGTATCATTACAGAAACAGTTGCAGCAGCAGTTATCCTCTCACAGCGCTAGCAGCTTTGATGTAGAGCTGTGATCGATTATAACCAAATTATAACCAAAACAGTACAGCAGATTTGATCCTTGTATCATTACAAACACAACAAGCTCATGTGCAGTTGTTCTCTCACAGAGCTGTAAACTCTGCTGTACTGCCCTCCCCACACTGGTTGCCTGTGAGATAGAAGCTGAAGCATTGTCAGAGGATAGCGGCTGAAAATGATTCTGTAATAAGAGAAACTTCACTTCTGCTGCACTGTGTAAGGGTGCGTGCACACGATCAGTGTACGCAGCGTTTTGGACACAACGTCTTGCCTCTGCATCCAAAACGCTGCGTAGTACAGTATAAGCATAGTGGATGGGATTTCAAGAAATCCCATCCTCACTATGCTTAACCCGACTGCAGTAATCTGACAGCTGCGTTGCAGGTTTGCCGCTATTCCACTCCTCCGCAGCATGTTGATATCATGCTGCGGAGTCGTAAGCGGCTGCCATAGGGTGATTGCAGGGATAAGCTGCCCCGCACCTGCCGCACATGGTGAGTACAGGACGGCTGCGGTCTCCCTGCGGCCACCCGCGGCTTCACTCAGGTCCGGAGGAACTGCATCCAACACACAGCTCCTCTGGCCCGTGAGCACACAGCCTTAGATATGATCCTACTGGAGAACTGTGTGTGTAATTATAAATGCAAAATGTCAGTTATGATTTGGTTCAAACTAGCATCTCCCCACTTTATTTACAATAATCTCTGGAGGCAGATTCTGAGGGAGATCTTTGCTCATATATCCTAGCAGCTCATTTACATATAAGGGTGCATACTCACAATCCGTACTTG
Source organism: Allobates femoralis (assembly GCA_033576535.1). Taxonomy (NCBI): domain Eukaryota; kingdom Metazoa; phylum Chordata; class Amphibia; order Anura; family Aromobatidae; genus Allobates; species Allobates femoralis. Next base: position 217,719,149 of record JARQOC010000003.1, read on the forward strand.
CAGCGTTTTTAACGCAGAGCACTGCTGTTGCCTCCAAAATGCTGCGTGTTACAGTACCAGTATAGTGAATGGGATTTGTAGAAATCCCATCCTCACTATGTTCACCCGACCGCAGTGTGTTTTCAGCTGCGGTGCGGGTTTAGGAGGCACAGCATCCAAGACGCAGTGTCTCCATACCGTGAACACAAACAAAAAAAAAATGAATTTCCCTTGAATAAGACATCTGATTGCAGACATCAATCTACCAATATTTTCAACTTTCTATGACTTGCTTGGCCATATAGACAGTTTAGGGGAATTCATCCTACTGACAGATTCCCTTTAAAGAAAGATCTCTGAATATTTATTTTAGCTCCTTCAATACTACAATCCAAAGATTTAAAACTCAGATGTTTGAAGGGTGATCATTAGTGACTGCTATTCTCCTATTAAGATATGGTCACATGACTGTATTTTTATTTAAAGGTCTATCCAGGAAAAAACTTTACAGCATTTATGGTGGGTTTACACGCTAGGATATCCTGAACGATATCCTTGAAACGTCACAGATTTGTGATCGTTCAAAAGATATCGTTCGGGCGTCCTTGCGTGTAAACGAACGATATAGGATGAAAAGATCGTTGGATCCTTTATCAAAGATTTGAGATCCTGACCTCAAATCTATCGTTCGTCGTCCAATTAACACTGCTTCAGGACACAGCATCATTCAGTGTGACACCTTTATGAACGATATCATTCAAAAATCTCCTATTCCTGCCGCTTTATTACATTGTTCACTTCTTCCGCTCCTATTTATCAGTTGCGCTCCTGCATAGGATATCGTTAATGATATCCTTGTGTGTGACAACGCACTTATGATGTCGGAATGATCATGGTCACATGATCGTTCCAAGGATATCGCTAACGATATCCTAGCGTGTAAACCCACCATAGGGTGACAAATCTCAATGTGAAAAGAAATTGCAAGATGCACTAGTCTCATGGAATCATACTCAAATGTTCAAGTCTATGGGTGCACAAAAATATCAGATCTCATATGGATCATCTGCATAGCATTCGATTTTTACAGATACATAGCAGTTCTTTAACTCATCCAACTGGCTCTTTTATATAGCTGTTGAATAAAAATGGATGCCATATGGATTGCATAAGGAAGAAAATAGAGTTGAAAAATTGGTTATTTTCTCTGCGTGAAAATCGTCCAATTTTTTTTATAGGCTTGTGTAAGGCTAGGGTCACATTTTTTCCTAGAATTGCGTTCACCGCATCCAGATCCGGATGCGGTGAACACAATTGGCTTCAGACAAGCCGCAATCCGGTTACCGGATAGTTTGCTCATATGAGCAAACTGTAAAATCTGTGAAGAAAGATTTATTGATGATAATAATTATGCCCTTCATGTCTCTAGGGGGTGCCCACCCAAACTAGAGACAAGCTACCTACTTAGGTTGGCATATAATATGTTAATATCTTATGTACAGTAAAGCCAACTCCTGTCAGCTCTGTACATTGTTATGAATGAAGCCGCAGCTCCCTGTGAGCAGCACTCATACTATACGTAATGTAGGTATAGTAAGTGTGCTGTCCAGGTTCCTGAAGGCTTATACAGCAGATCTATAGGCTGTGCATCGCCATAGATCTACTGTAAATGCCTGCAGGACCTCAGACAGTGCACATACTATACGTACATTAAGTATAGTATGAGCGCTGCTCACAGGGGAGCTGCGGCTTCATTCATAAAAATGTACAGAGCCAACAGGAGTCGGCTTTACTGTACATAAGATATTGACCTATTACATGTCAACCTAAATAGGTAGTATGTCTCTAGGGGGGGTGGGCACCCCCTAGAGACATGAAGGGCATAATTATTATCATTAATAAAGCTTTATTTTACAGTTAAACACATTGCTTATCCCGGCGGCAGCCGTTACCGCATTGCTCAGGTTTACACATCCTGAGCAATGCGGTTACCGCATTGCAGGACTTAGGACCGCTCCGAAAACTGCAGCCTGCATGATTTTTCACACAGGCTGCAGAGCAGGAGCGGGCTGGTTCACCTGGCTTAAGGAGACATTCTCTCCTAGTCACCCCTAGGTGAGGAGCGGGATGGTGGGTTGGGGGGTGCTGGCAGAGTTTGGCGAGGTGAGGAGTGGGGGGGGGGTGGAAAGTGCTAGCAGGGCTTGGCGACGTGAGGAGCAGGGGGGAGCCCGGCACACTCACCAATTTGCTGCACGCCTGACCGGCGGCTGTGAATTGAGCAGCTGCAGCCGCAAAGCAGAGACCGGACAGGCCCATTTTACAATGGGGGCGGCTTTGGATGAGTCCCTTATAGCCAGCCTGGGGGGCACTTGGCCGCCTGCCACCTGGGCCAGTCCGCCCCTGCTGCAGAGCCAGAGGCGGTAACCGGATTGCTTGTAAAGCAATCCAGTTTTTATAATAGGCTCCTATGAGGAGCGTTTCCTGCTCCGGTTTTGAGCTTTTTAAAAGCCTAAACATAGACTTAAAAAAATAATCTTAAAGAAAAGAAACATCCAAAACTTAAGGTTAGGCTAGGGTCAGATTAGCGCTATTTGCTGCTCTCAAGGGGGTTCAGTTAAAAACATAGGCCCCTTTCGCATGTATGCACTGGTGCATTTACCTGCGTTTGCTGCCCTGCGCGAGCGCAAATGCAATCGCAGGTGCAGTTTAATGCAAACGCAGGCAAGCACATCAGCGCGTTAATGCAGTACTCCTGCTCTTGTCCCCGAAGCGCAAGTGCGAAGTGCCTGACGTCACTGCGCATGCGCTTAGTCAGACGCACCCGGAAATGTGGAAAGCGGCGTTTCTGCGTGCATCTAACTAAGCGCATGCGTGGTGACATCAGCACAGTCACACTCGGGATGTCGGCTCCTGCGCTCGGCTGTGCTCGGCCATAACAGGTAATGGGTGCACTGCATCTATGCGCTGATGTGCTTGCCTGCGTTTGCCTAAAACTGCACCTGCCCTTACTTTTGTGCTAGTGCAGGGCAGGCAAATGCTGGTAATTCACCAATGCATACATGCGAAAGGGGCCATAGAATTTGGGAGCCTTGATGCAGTGTTACCGGCATGGTAACACTGTGTCAGCGCAGCCAATTCATCCCAATGTTGACGGAGCCCCGAGCGCACCTGAAACGCTGGCATCTGAGTGCCAGTGTTTGAAATCTCGCGCTTTTTCCTAGCACTTCAAATGATGCTTCAGAACCTGACATGTGATGTGCTAGGAAAAAATACAAGATTTCAAACACCAACACTCAGAAGCCAGCGTTTCATCTGCGCTTCGCGCTCTCTCACCATGTAGATTGGTAGCAGTGACGCAGCATTACCATGCCAAATTCTGTGTTGCCCATGAGCGCACCAAATAGCGCTGATCTGACTCTAGCCTTACAGACTTTCCGGTCAAGACACGCATCAATCATATATTCCTATGAAGAATGTAGATTTTTAAAACTTTATTAAAATAATTTTTGCCTAGTCATTTTTCCTTTTTTTTTACATTTTTCAGCCACATCTGCTATTACACCAGAAATCACAACACAAACTGCATACATTATTAAATATTATAGATCTCTTATATCCCATAGCTATCTCTGGCAGTTTCATAGTGAATGAATCAAGCGGATATGCGCATGATCTATCTCCGCTCTCTTCAGACTGGGCTTATCTGAGACCCATTGTTGAGTATAGGGGCTAGATTGGTAATTTGGTATAACAACTCTGAATGTGACTTCACACTGGATTTTTTTTTTTAAATACAGCATTTTTGGAGCAGTTTCTCAGCAGTCTGTTGAGCCAATGTCAAAAGTGAATATAAATGGAGTGAGGAAATTAAAGGAAGGACCTGTTCTTCTCCTTGGGTTAAATTCTGGCCTTGGTTAAAAAAATATCAAAACATATTAAGGAATAATCCCACCTTGATGAGTGGTTGATTGCTGGATGTCAAACATCGAAAATCCCATTGCTGGGATCTCCTCCAATTTTGAGAAAGGGCCTGTAATACAAGATTTTAGATGGGAGCCATAACCACAAAAATTCTCTTGGTCCTGAAGTAGTTAATAAATGGAGGGAAAATGTATCAGTCATGTTTGTGATCGATTTATTGAAAACTGATCTTATATAACTTATTAGGAAATAACCTTTGTTGACCCAGTGGTGCAGATTTCATGAACTCTACAGGTATTTGCAAAATGTAAAGGTTGTTCGGTCTAAAATGATAATTCTGCAGTCACTTTATGTGACTACTGATTTATCAATCCTCCCAGCATATGCAGAGTGCACAGCAAGTGTGGCACCCCTGCGGTCTGGTCGCCACAGAGGGGTACTGCACCAAATCCAGGTGTGGTATTCCTGTTGTCAGTAAATGGGATGGTAAGTCCTGAGACCCACAAAAGCACCCAACACACCTGGTCCCGGGGACAGCAAGCGGACTCGGTAGGGAGAGGGTCCAAGTAGTCAGCGGGATAGTGGGGAGAGAGGAGGAGGGTGGGAAGTTAGGAAGAGCCAGTCAGGAGGTAGGAGAGTAGATATAAAAGGAAGGCAACAAGAAGAAGGGGGCCAGTTGGTCAGTCAGTACGGAGGAGAATGTGGGAGCAGTTAAAGGAGAAGGATCCGGAGGACTTGAGCAGAGATGCAGCTCGTCCTGGGTCCTGGATCAGCAGACTGCAGAGAGGAGCGCTAGGGGCACAGGCTGTGAGCGCCCGAATCTGAAGTGAAGCAGAAGGGCAGGTTGAGAATCAGAGGACCGGCCCTGAAGGTGGTGAAGAAACTCTACACTCCAACCATGGAACCGGAGGCCACGAGATCTAGAGGAGCTGTGTCTGACTCCTGACAAATCTGCCAGGACCCATAGCTGCTGGATTGGGGCACTGTGTGCGGAGGTGCGAGCAGGAGTTAGGCAAACAGGCAGCGCTGAGAGAAAGAGCAACCTGAGAAGGAAGGAGCACAAAAGGGGGTGCAATGGACAAGCTATCCTGGTTGCTGAGGTCTATCTAGACAGCGACTGAAGCTGAATTGTATGACTGTTCATTTCCCGCCTGAGGAGCGGTAGACTGATAAGCCTCGCAAGCCGCAGGGACCTGCCTGTGAGTAGCTACAATCCCTCCCTTGGCCAGATCAGCCCCACTGGCCCTCCACCAACCTAGACCTCTACACCAGCCACCCTGGGGAACTGCTCCACCCATGGGGAGCAAAACCATCACAGCTGCCATCCCATCATCCCCAGAGGTCCCGGACAGCAGCATTGGCCACTAATGGCTGAACACTACGGGTGGTGTCACGACAATCACCCCTAAAATCCCTACAAATCCCCAATTCCATAAACTCGCTCCCTTTTTATTAAACTCTCCAGAGCCATGGATCGGGTCACGCAACCGAGACATCCTATCCCCCAAGATGACATTGTCAGTCCCGGCTCCGAGTATCCCCACGGCCCCCACAGAGCGCATCACAAGGATTTGTGGTTACTAAACTGGGAATAGACCACAGTTATGCAATATTCATGTTCATGGCCAGAACCCCTGACTATTGGGTACATGCCCTACTCAATACAAGTGTATTGTGTAAGGTCACACGCACTAGACGGCCACTCCAACTAGTCGAACACAATTGCTCCATACACTTTTATTGAGCGAGGCCATGCCCTCTAGCTATACTGTTGCCGGAAACATGCATACCACATATTTGGAGTCCGTTCGCTACTTACAAATCAGCAAATCTACAGAGAATGACTGCAGAATTATCATTTTAGACCAGACAACTTCTTTAATAAACATCAGCATTCCTGCCCAGTTTTGCAAAATGAATATACTTCAGAAAAATGCTGGCCATGTTTTTTCTCCGTGTTGTCCTTGATGTCATCTTTCGTGGTGGCTTTTTCCAAACTACATGAGCAGGTTGCAAAGACTAAAAACTATTAAAAGAAGCTCAAAAAGACCGTGGGCACAATTGATAAAAGCTTTCACATCAGAATTCTGGCGGTTGAGCTACCTTCCCATGATGAGTTTTTGTTTAGTTTCTTAGGTTGAAGAATTTCTGTACCATTTTTTAACTTATTATTTATAGGGTACCTGTCACCAGAGTTTTGAGTCTTAAAGGGAACCTGTCACCCGATTTTAAGCTCCTAAACTATCTCTAGCTGTCCCTACACCTTCCTAGCAGCTCCCTATCTCACCCTTTCTTATCTAAAGTGGCCCTATGAAAGAAGTGTAAAATAAGATAAAACTTACTGCAGTCCCCGTAGTTCGGGGACTGGGTAGGCGTGGCCTCTGTTCCTTCCTCACACCTCCATCTTGTAATGCACGCCCCGCTGGGCGGCATTATTCAGGGTCCACTCAGCCCCATTAATTGTAATTTCCCGCCCTCTACACCTCTTTGCACAGGCCGGGTGTCACAGCCGGCGCAGTGCATTATGGGCCGTCACGTGATCTGCCCTAGTGCATTCTGGGTCCGATCACGTGATCGGCCCCAGTGCATTATGGCCTTGATCACGTGAGCGGCCCCGGCTTCAATAAGCGCATTGCGCATGCGCAGAGCCGGGGCCGCTCACGTGATCAAGGCCATAAAGCACTGGGGCCGATCACGTGATCGGACCCAGAATGCACTAGGGCAGATCACGTGACGGCCCATAATGCACTGCGCCGGCTATGACACCCGGCCTGTGCAAAGAGGTGTAGAGGGCGGGAAATTACAATTAATGGGGCTGAGTGGACCCTGAATAATGCCGCCCAGCGGGGCGTGCATTACAAGATGGAGGTGTGAGGAAGGAACAGAGGCCACGCCTACCCAGTCCCCGAACTACGGGGACTGCAGTAAGTTTTATCTTATTTTACACTTCTTTCATAGGGCCACTTTAGATAAGAAAGGGTGAGATAGGGAGCTGCTAGGAAGGTGTAGGGACAGCTAGAGATAGTTTAGGAGCTTAAAATCGGGTGACAGGTTCCCTTTAAATTAAAAATGCCACTTCAGCAGCACCTATACAGCATTTTAAAAAGAAGGCTATTATCCCACGACCTCCAATACACTCAATATACACTTAATTATAATATCCCACACTAAATTATAATTACCTCTCTGTTATCGGTCAGATGGGCTTGATTGTAGCTTGGGTCACCATGCCTTTCCTCTCCATCCGTCCTGACTCTCTGCTTCGATCGCCGTCCTTCTTCTGATTGACACCTCCTGAATCATTCACATTGCCAGGGGCAACCTCGCAGGATTCGAGATCTCACAAATGTGCACTAGGCTCTGCAACATTCAGCCTAGAATGTATGTGCTTCTTTCATGTCTTGGCTGTGTGGCGCCTCACTGGTCAGTGCAGCACAGTAGGGGGTACTACAGAAGAGGGGAGCCTCCGAGCGAGAGAAGGAGACTCCCAGGAAGGGGGCCTAGGGAAGAGGCAGCCCAGGAACAGAAAGAGGGGACCCCACATCGGAGCGCCCATACTCTGGGGGAAAACCTGGTCCACCTAATGAAAACCCGGCTCTGATGATACGGTGCAGGGTGTTCAGCCCCTAGGCCATCTACACCGGTCACTACGGGTCAGTTCATCATTCCTGACACCCTGTCTACAAAGTGCAGCCTCGCCAGGATCGTCCACCAAAGGTCGAACCCCTTCAGAGAGAGAAAGGAGGGAATCTCACAGCACCCCAATGGGCCTGGTATACAAGAGGGCTGTGCCGGGGCAGGATTTAGCAGCAGGACACGGGATCGTCAAAAGAGTATACTATGGGATCCACTGAATGACCATGCAAATCTCTGTGACTACCCGACCAGCTACCTGATTATAGACTGTTTGTGCTGTAACCTGAACTGCCATCTGAACTGGTTTACAGAGTAAAGTACCCGTTCAGAGTGACAAATGCTCTGTGTGACTGTTTGTCTGTTGCACTGCTCCACAGATCATCTCCACATCCAGCACCACCACCATCAGAGCTGGTCTGCCCTGGGGACTCAGCTCCACCTGCAGGGAGCTGCTCCATCCAAGCTGCAACATCATCTCCCCGGAGGTCTGAAACAGCACTGGTGCCCATCACCAGAATCTGCAGGTGGCGTCACAACAAACTTTTATTATTTTTCCTCATCACGATTCCCTAACCCCCTTTTCAGTTGATCACCAGGGCCACAGGTCTGGGCAGGCCACCAGTGACACCCCAACTACAGCAGGAACCAGATACCCAAGTTCACATACAACCCTGGGTGATTCATACTTCTGGCATGTCACGAACAGGATAACATGCCCGCTGCAACCGGGTACTGAGTGCCTTTGGAATTTGAACTTTTTTGCCGAAGAGAACTTTCACTGCCGCTGTGTGGCATTGAGAACGAGTTCCCATGATTTTACCGGGAACTCCAAGATAGCGGCTTACCCATTTGAAGAACAATGTGCAGTCCTAGGGTTGTGCCTCAGCCCCTTATCCTTTACCATGGGAGGGCCTAGCCAGAGGCGTCTAACAGTTTGCCCGCCCCAATGGCCATCAATCAACCAAGGGGGCGGGCTAACGCAGGAAGCTTCAAAAAACGCGCCCAAAAAGAGCAAGGGTGCAACCAGAAGAGAAGCATGCAAGACAGCAGCCGAATTACCCGGAGCAATGGCGGCGATCCGTCTGGCGGACCTGCTTAGAGAAGTGGAGCAGGAGGCCCAAGATGCACACGGGGATCTAGGGGTGGTCTCCCTCCTCACCAATGAGGGGGATACGGCCTCCTGGAGAGCCGCCTTCCAGGAGCTGAGAGAGAACATCATAGAGACTGTGGAGTCGGCTGTGTGCCGCTGAAGCGCGGACAGGGCAGTGGAACTAATGACCCGGGCAATGGAGTGACAGGCCCAGGAGGCTGCAACAACCAACCAAGCCACTGCCGAGAACCTGGTAGCAAGCCAGGCGGTCTGATAGTGCCATCGTGAGGAGTGGTGGAAGCGGGAGATGGAGGGCCACCATGCCCGTGATGAGGCCCGCCGGAAACCACCGTTACTATTGGAACTATGAAAGGCAGGTACCATGGTGTCTTTCCATTACGGGAATGGGTGGGGGTTTATCAGAGAGACAGAACTAAGAGACGATATCTTTGTAGTGAAGAGAGACATTGAATCACATCTCAGCAGAGGTCACCCGGACCGGGACGTATAACGGGGAGATCAAGTCACTTATGAGCGACATGCAAGACCAATGGGTTGGTTCGCCATCCGTGTGTCCCGTTTGTAAATGCAGAACTTTACAGCATGAACATTACCCGGAATGTAAATAATTAACATTGCATTGGAATAATGTGTGCATTAATTTCTTGTTTACAACAAGAGACTCATAAACTTTCATGAGAACTCTGAATCCTTGATTTCCCCATTAACTATGTTTGAGCCTGGACTGAAACAGTTAAGCCAGAGACTCTTGTGTGATATCATGTGCTAATCCAAAGAAGCCCAGCGGTGACATAGGATACTTGCTTGGTGATGGACCATTACCGCTGGGTCTGCACAGTGTTTACCGGTCCTTATGAGGCCGAGGAAGTTAATAATGTTTGCAATGTTTAAGTATGGTGCCTCCCATAAAGGGAAGAAAAATAATAAGTAATAATTACTGTAAATAATACCTGTTAATGTTGTTGTTTATTAAAATACTAAATTTTACTCTACACCTGTACCAGGTAGACACACTCGCGAACGAGTGTATTCCACCAAGGGGGAATGTGGCACCCCACTGGTCAGTGCGCCACAGTAGGGGTACTGCACCCACAAAAGAGTGTGCAGTTATTCCTGTCACAGGGAGGAGTAAGGTTTGTAAGTGGATCCCACCCCAGCACTCCCACACTCAAGACTAGGCAAATGGTTGGAGCCCAGTCCTTAGTGGGAGAGTTAGGGGATTAGGGAAGTCACACAGTAGAGTTCTAATTTGCACTGAAGAGCAAAGAAGAGGGGAGCTTCTGAGTAATGGAGTACCAGCTCCGAGGATACGGTGCAGGGTGTTCAGCCCCTGAGCCATCTACACCAGTCGTCACAGGCCAGTTCATCAACCCTGACACCCTGTCTACAGAGCGCAGCCTCGCCAGGATCGCCCACCAAAGGTTGAACCCCTTCAGAGAGAGAAAGGAGGGAATCTCACAGCACCCCAATGGGCCTGGTATACAAGAGGGCTGTACGGGGCAGGTTTTAGCAGCAGAATATGGGATCGCCAAAAGAGAGTATACTACAGGATCCACTGAATGACCTTGCAGATCTCTGTGATTACCCGACCAGCTACCTGATTATAGACTGTTTATGCTGTAACCTGAACTGCCATCTGAACTGGTTTACAGAGTAAAGTACCCGTGTAGAGTGACAAAGCCTCCGTGTGTCTGTTCGTCTGCTGCACTGCTCCACAGATCATCTCCACATCCAGCACCACCACCATCAGTGCTAGTCTGCCCCGAGGACTCAGCTCCACCAGCAGGGAGCTGCTCCATCCAAGCTGCAGTATCATCTCCCCCAGAGGTCTGAAGCGGCACTGGTGCCCATCACCAAAATCTGCAGGTGGTGTCACAATAAACCTTTATATATTTTTCCTCATCACCATTCCCTAACCCCCTTTTCAGTTGATCACCAGGGCCACGAGTCTGGCAGGCCACCAGTGACTTCCCAAATACAGCAGGGCCCAGATACCTGAGTTCCCATACAACCCTGGGTGATTCAATTGAACCCCATACATATTAGACCAGGGGTGAGCAACTCCAGTCCTCAAGGGCCACAAACAGTTCATGTTTTTAGGATTTTATTTGATTTCCACCGAAGAAAGAGCTGGGCTTTGTAGTCCGCGCTGACCTCAAGAAACGTCCAGTCCAGTAAAGGGTTAATGAGGTTCTGATTTATTTGCTTACGCGTTTCGTGGCTTTAAATCTGCCACTTCATCAGGGCTATTACATACAGTGTCCACATTACAAGTATATATACTCTTTTGTTATCATACCACGCCCAGTGTCAGGTGGTTCCTGTGGAAACACCCACTTGGTGCATGCAACACAAAACACATAAATACAATCAAATCTTTTATATTTTTTAAAACTTTCTCCATAAAATTTAAATCTCTGTTTATTACCAAATATAAAACTATTACAAAATCATTATTTTAATAAGAACGTCACTTTTTACCAGATTTAAAAAGCATTCACTTCTCTTAGTTCCATGCATCAGTAACCTGGACCATATGTCCTTTGATAAAAGTTGAACCTAATTTATTATAAAACTGTTCTTAAAAACCTCTAAAACATACAAAAATTGTTTTTTGTTTTTTTATTTATTTTTTCATTTATTATATATATATATAGTGCTTGAAAACCCTATTTGATATTTCCTTTCGAAATGCTTAAGAGAAGTGCATAGGGTTTAAATTTTATGGAGAAAGTTTTAAAAAATATAAAAGATTTGATTGTATTTATGTGTTTTGTGTTGCATGCACCAAGTGGGTGTTTCCACAGGAACCACCTGACACTGGGCGTGGTATGATAACAAAAGAGTATATATACTTGTAATGTGGACACTGTATGTAATAGCCCTGATGAAGTGGCAGATTTAAAGCCACGAAACGCGTAGGCAAATAAATCAGAACCTGATTAGCCCTTTACTGGACTGGAAGTTTCTTGAGGTCAGCGCGGACTACAAAGCCCAGCTCTTTCTTCGGTGGAAATCATTTATCTTCAGTGGGCTCCTGCAGCGACCATTACCAGGCTCTCTCAGTTTGTTGTGGCTCTCACAACCACCGCAGGTGAGTCACACCGATTGGGGGGACTGGACTATTTGTTAAGACGATAACGCCCTATGTGCGCTCCTATTTATCCTTTTTTATAGGATTTTATTTGACAGTTGGATCATCACCTGTACAGAAGATTAAATTATCAACTGTCAAACACTAAGGGAGTCCTGAAAACCTGCAATGGGCAGCAGTGCGGAATGAGGTAGAGGGGCGGCGGGCAGCAGTGCAGGTTGAGGCAGAGAGGTGACGAGCAGCAGTGCAATATAAGGCAGAAGGTGGCAGGCAGCAATGCAGAATGAGGTATTGGAATGGCAGTCAACAGTGCAGGATGAGGTAAAGTGACAGCAGGCAGTAGTGCGAGATGAGAAAGATGGATGGTGGGTAGCAGTGTGGGATGAGGCAGAGGGGCAGCGGGCAGTAGTACAGGATGAGGCAGAGGGGTGGTGGGCAGTAGTGTGGGATGAGGCAGAAGGTGGCAAGCAGCAGTGTGGGATGAGGTAGAGGGGTGGTGGGCGACAGTGCAGGATGAGGCTGTGTAGGAACAGGCGATGTGGGCCCATGTGGCTCACATCGCCACTACGCTGATGATGGAAGTGATCACTTCCATCAAATCTCTCCCATCAGTGCTGGAGGGGGTGATACCACCCCCTCTAGCACTCCAGCATATGGAAGTGGCTATTACAGCTCTAACCATAGACAAGATAGTAATAGGCAGGTATTTTTATTGACTGTTCATTATTTTCACTGGGATTAGCCAATCATAGAGATCGTGGCTGCAGGTTGGAATCAACTCCCTGGGAGGTAAAGCTCTAGTATCCTGTGATTAGAATCCCAGGCTACTGCAGCACAATCCCAGTTCCCGCAGGCACTGTGCCACATGCTACAGGTCGAACCGGTTCGTCCTTAGTCAGGAACGACTTGGCTTTTTGGACGAACCAATTTGTCCTTGGTCAGGAAGGAGTTAAACAGCTAAAAAGGTGTTGGTCAATCCAAATGGTTAATAAACCTGAAACTTAAATATTTAAAAATGTAAAAGTGAAGGTTCATTTTAGGAGGAGAATATATTTGCATAATTATTGGGCAACTATTATGGCCCAATTCATCAAAGCTTTTACACCAGGATTCTTTCGTAAAAATCTTTGAAAGTTGCATTGTTTCAGTGTAAGTGGAGGCTGAACTAAAATTGTGTGATTCATGATGAATGACAGCATTCCCTAAAGCACAAACCTTATTTCAGCGGGGATTGGAGAAGGATTTCTAACAGGTCGCACACAGAGGCGAATGTGACTAGTCCATATGTATCTTCATGCATCAGGAGCATCCGACTCCAGCTCATCAAATCCAGTGTAAACAAGGTTGTTCTTGATGTTTTGGGTCCTTAAAATGCAGAATTATTATGCAACTAAATGAAAATGTAAATTTTCCTATCTCAATGATTTCTGCTTCATCTTTTAAATTGAGATTAATAACCAAACATCTCAAAATGTACAAAAACACACTTCTAACAGTTAAAGAAATATATACAGTATATCAGTGATTAATACAGTATAGCCAACCTTGTTTTCAATAACAGTTATAAGCCTTTCATCTGTGGAGTGTGCCAGTTTCTTAATCTCTTGACAGACATCTTTTTGGGCAGCACAAACCGAAGCTTCCCAGACACTGACTAAATACGGTAATAGGTTTACTATTTTTCTTCACCATAAATCTCCTGTTTAAGAAGGGACTGTGACGGAGTGTGCGACAGAGCAGGAAGGGAAACCAGGCCGATGATCAATCCAAGGAGATTTATTAAACAAGAAAGCTGGAACTACACACATGAAGGTAAATCTGCAGAGTCCGCAATGAGTCCAAACAAAGGAAACTGATCCAGGGCACCTCCCGATAATCCTGGTGCCAGATAAATCAAAGCAATAGTCCTTGCAAGAGTCCAATGGATCCAACACAATCCCACGGACGACGAGATCTGGCCTCAGCTCTGGTTTCGCTCCGTTCACTTCCACAGCCAACTCACATCTGATCCTAAAACATGAATGTATTATCTGGGCTCCTGGGATCAGCCCATGTGAAAGGGAGTAGAGGTTCACACCTCTATTGAATGGTTTGCTCCATCAGATGATTCTAGAAATGCATGGCTCCAGTGTGTCTGGTAGTATGTGGATTGGACAAGCCACCTGCTGGGAGGAAGAATGGCTAATCCTTCACTAGCTGTTGACCGATGCTTTATTACAGTACAGTCCAAGAACTCAAGTCGCGGGGGAAGGACACAGGTTAAATTACAGCACAATAAGTTGTACAGTATACATGAATACCAGGACAATGAAAAGTATATACCATTACAGGGACCACAAGATCTTAATAGGGTTTAGGTCAGGTAATTATTTTTTTATCTTTAAGGCCTTTATTGGCAGCTAAAGAGTGGAGCACTTCGATGTATACATTGAAGCACTGTCCTGTTTTCTTAAAACATACAGACTTTCCTCTTTACCGCTGTTTAAAGACAGTTCTTCTAAAAACTGGCAGAAGGTTTGGGTATTGATTTTTAGTTTTGAGTCCATGTTCAAGCAAGAAAACTCAACTAATTCATCTGTAATAATAGCAGCCCATAACAGTACTCCAACTCCACCTTGTTGGTGTTTGAGTCAAAGTGAAGGTCTGTGCCTTTTACAAATCCATCCATGAGCTTATCCATCTGGTCCAACAAGAGTTACTCTCATCTCATCAGTCCATAAAATCTTTAAAAAATCCATCTTCAGATATTTCTTGGCCCACTCTTGATGTTTCTAGCAACAGTGGGAAAAGGGTAGGGAAAGGCAGCTCACCGGTATAATTCCGTCCTGTCAAGTCCTGGAGTTATAGTCCGCACGGAAACCGCCCTGGCATCGGGCACGATAATCAAAATGAGGAGAAAGATCCAGCGGAGAATTTCCGGAATGCTTGTTTATTTGCTATACAAAAACCTCCATAAAGCAGCGGGGTGTGCATCAAACCAACATGTGTCGACTACACAGTCTTAATCATGGCATAGAGTTACAAGGGTGGGTCCTCAATAAATACACATTCTGTCCCGCCCCCTGTGCACAGCTGTGACATAAAGTGATAAAAAACATTATTTAATACAATACTACAGAGTATGAAAAAATGCAGAAATATTATCATTAAAAACCTATGTGAATATAACAAAAAAACTCATACAAATATGTATGTCTCATTTTAAGAACTAATATTGCAAAATGATGTCCTGTCTTACATTAAGTCCGTGTCGGAACCCTTGTTCCCAATGAAAAATCCAATGCGATTCTTTCTGTAGATAATAAACCGCCTTTTGTCACCGCCCCTCGGATGCCTATTTATTTTATCAATCCCCTGAAACCTGAAGGTGCTGGTGTCTCCATTATGTTCCCTTAGGAAATGTTTTGGACACTGCTGAAATATTCAGTGCTGATTGATTATTAACATCTGATAGGTGTCTCTACATATTCTTCTTTTTAGCTCGCCTGAAGTGCACCCAACTACTGTACCTGGCAGGTAGTGCATTCAATTAGATAAACAACGTTCTTAGTGCAGCAATTCATAAATGACTTTATTCGATGTGTGCTGCCATTATGATAAGACACAAACCTGTCATTTTTCAGCACATGGGTGCAAGCAGTGCATTTGTTGTGTCCACATTTAAAAAAAAACCTTTAATGCTAACCATGTATCACTTTTTTGGGGGGATGTTGTTAAAAATAGGCTCGGGGAAAGTATTGAGCCGAGGGTTGGGGCTTTTCTGGCACTAAACGTATGTCTGAACCTTGCAAAATTTGGGATAGTTTTTGATCCCTGTTTAGGATAGGTAAGTATTTCTTAATGATATTAGTGATAGCATTGTATTGTGGACTATAGGTGGTAACAAATGGGATAAAATTATGACTTTTTTTGTCACTTTATTTCTACCCACAATTAGGTCCTCTCTTTTGATGCAATTACTATCCTCTCGGCTCTAAGCAAGTAATTTTTAGGATAACCTCGGTTTGCTAGTCTGTTGACAATTTGCCTGGATTCCTTTCTGAACTGTTGCTGATCAGAACAGTTCCTCTTGGCTCTGATCAGTTCTCCCACTGGAATGTTTTTAATGACATGCTGGGGATGACATGATGTGGCATTTAATATAGAATTAGTGGCTGTAGGCTTCCTGTACGGCGACACTGCCACCTTCCCGTTAAATATCACCCTTTAAGGTGACATCCAAAAAATGTATTCTATGCACATCATAAAAATTTGTAAATTTTAAATTAAATCATTCACGTTTAAATACCTAACAAAATCATGGAGCGAGTCATGGGAACCCCCCCATACCAACAAGGTATCATCAATAAATCGTGCGTACCATATTATACTGGCATGGAAAGGGTTATTTTCATTGAAGATGTATAATTCCTCCCATATTCCCATTACATGTTAGCTAAGGTGGGGGAGAATTTTGCCCCCATGCTCACTCCGCGATTCTGCAGGTAAAAAACATTGTCAAAGGAGAAGTAGTTATGCTGCAGCAGAAAATCCACCGCCATAAGTATAAAGTCTTGAACAGCTTGATCATACCTGCTGTATTTTTCTAGACTAGTCTCCAGGCATTTCATTGCAACATTGTGTGGAATTGATGGGTAGAGACCAACTACATCACAACTTAACCACATATATCCTGGTTTCCACTGAAATTCAGCAAAGGTTGCGACTACAGATTTAGTGTCTTTAATAAAACCTGGTAAATTTCGGACTATAGGCTGCAATTGTTGATCTACCCATGATCCCAATTTTTCTCCTAGCGAACCGATACTAGCAATGATTGGACGACATGGTGGGGGGAATATGTTTTTTGTGTTTTTGGGAGACAATGGTAAATAGGAACAATTGGGTGCAAAAACTCCTCAGTTTTTTTGTCTAAAACCCCCATACAAAACCCCTCATTTAGTAAAGATTCCAACAAGTTGTTATACTCTATTGTAGGATTACTGGGTATCTGGTATAGATCTCAATGTTGTTCAGATCTTCCAACACGATTTTCTTGTACAATCCTGAATCAATTACAGTAACCACTCCACCCTTATCAGACATACGTATTGTTAAATCAACATTTTCCTTAAGTTCTTTCAGAGCGGTTTTCTCCAAAAACATCAGATTATCTGGTGCAGGGTTACATGTAAGATTCAGGTCTACTAGGTCCTTCTCTATTAAGTCTTGGAAAATGTCTAGAACTTCAGGTCTGGATTTTATGGGGTAAAAGCCTGGATTGTTCATGTGGATCTTAACAGGATTGTCTATGGTTAAATCTGCAGTCAAATTTCTCAAAGTACTTATTGTTTTTAATTCCCTAAAATTAGGAATGACAAGAGATTCAACCATAGAGTCAGTATTTGTGACAGGTTCAATATCAGACACAGCATCATTAAAGAAATGACATTTAAGTGTTAGATTACGGCAAAAACGATTTACATAGAGTAAGGTAGAAAAAACATCACATTTTTTAACTGGTGAAAATCCCAGTCCCTTTGATAGCAGGGAAATTTGTGTCTCTGATAGTATATAACTCGAGAGATTCCATACTGGTAGATTCAGAACCTCGACCTCAGATTGTACCTTAACTCTTCGGTGCCTCCTCCCGCCCCTCCTGCGTTTTTTGATGTGAGATGCACAGGAGTGCTGCTTGATGGAATCAGCGCAGAGGCCGAGGTGGATGTGAAGGCTGAAAATGAAGAGATGTCCTGGCTAGCAAAGCTTACTGTTCTTTTTTTCATTTGGCTTTTTAAGAATCGATTTTTTTTCTTCGCTGTTGATGCCAAAGGTATATTTGTACAGTGGAATAATCCATGGTATCTCTTTGAAATTTTTTCTTTTTAATTTCAGCAATCCCATTCTCAGCCTTTTCTAATGCTGTAAGTATTTTCTCCTTCATAGAGGTGTATTCAGGTGTATCTCTATATGGTTCAAGGGCAGTGTTTAACTCCTCAATCTCCGTTTTAACCCTTAAAAGTTCCTGGTCTTCATGCTCCACAATCAGTTGCATCAGCTGTAGTGATCTTTTAGATAACACTTCATTCCATGTAGCAAGGAATTCCTGTGTATACACAAATGTAGGATTTTTTCGGATGCGAAGGCCTCTTGGAACCATATTCATACTAATGTAAGATTTTAGGGAGGTGGAATCCCACCATAATTTCATTTCTTTAAGCAACTTTTGTTCTAATTGAGACATGATTCTCTGTAGGTCACCGCCTACTGGTGCACTGTTTGTATCCCCGGCAATTTCAAATATGGAGGCAAATTTTGTCAGTCTATTTGAGCTTGACATCATAGTTATGTTATGTGGCTCCGCGACAGGTTGTGTCATAATTATATGTGGTATGTCCAATTCCCAGGAGCACGCCAACCAGGTAATCAAAGTAACACTGGGAAAAGGGTAGGGAAAGGCAGCTCAGTTGTATCTACTGAACAACATCTGCAGTAAAGACTTGGAAAACTACAAAACCGTGAGTCTCTGTGATCCTTGCAAACCCTGTTCTCTACTACTACCCATGCCCTGCATCCATCTATAGACTATTATCACCACTGCCCTGGGGAACCAGGCTCTGCCCGCGGAGAGCTGTTACATCACCGGCTGCCAAAGATCATCCCCGGAGGTTCTGCAGCAGCGGTGGTCACCTTGACCACAACCCATGGGTGGTGTCATGACAAACTCCCCTGTAAATACCCCTCATTACTTGTGGGCTCGGGACATGGTCCGGACCAAGGACCACCGTGATAACCCCTGTGATACCCCGGTCTAGTACCAAGTACCCCATCCCAGTGGGCTCCACAACTTGGCATCACAAACAGGATCTACTATGCCCGGTAAACCGGGCAGTGTGTGCCGTGATTTGTGACTGTTTTGAATCTGCCGCCATTGCAGAGCGCCACAAGGACTGTATTTTTGAATTACAAAGCGTGCGACGCTCGGTAAGAAAAGGTTGTGTGTCATTGTGGGCGGCACTCTGCAAAGCGCTCTGACGTCATCTGGCGGGGAAGAGAATCTCTGTGGCACAGCGGAACCTTTGTTAGATATCCGGACGGAAGCGGAAGACAGGAGGGTCGACCTTAACTAAGGGGGCACAAGATGTCACAACTGGAAGAACCATTGGCACCGGGTAGCGGCGGAGCAGCCAGCAAAAATCCAGCACCGGATAATAGAGGATCACCCGGTGGAATACCCGGTGGTGCCGCGGCGCAAGGAGCAGCACCCATCATGCCACTCCTGATGCTGTATACTCCGGGAGCAATAGGGCTGCCCCAATACTCTGGTGAGCCTAACACTCTTAATGACTTTATTGCAAAAATACAAACTTACTATGTAATGTATGATTGATGTATGTACAGTGCCTACAAGTAGTATTCAACCCCCTGCAGATGTAGCTGGTTGACACATGCGGAATTAACTTGGCATTGTGACATTTGGACTGTAGATCAGCCTGGAAGTGGGAAATGCAGTGCCACAATAATTTTTTTTTTCTTTCTCTTTTTTTTTTTTTTTAAAGCGTTAAAAGTTAATTCAGAGGGTCATTTATTATTCAACCCCTCAAACCACCAGAATTCTGTTTTGTCCCCCTAAAGTATTAAGAAGTAGTTCAGGCACAAATAACAATGAGCTTCACATGTGTGGATTAATTATCTCTTTTGCCAGCCTTTTCTGACTATTTAAGACCCTCCCCAAACTTGTGAACAACACTCATACATGGTCAACATGGGAAAGACAAAGGAGCATTCCAAGGCCATCAGAGACAAGATCGTGGAGGGTCACAAGGCTGGCAAGGGGTACAAAACCCTTTCCAAGGAGTTGGGCCTACCTGTCTCCACTGTTGGGAGCATCATCCGGAAGTGGAAGGCTTATGGAACTAATGTTAGCCTTCCACCGCCTGGACAGCCTTTGAAAGTTTCCTCCCGTGCCGAGGCCAGGCTTGTCCGAAGAGTCAAGGCTAACCCAAGGACAACAAGGAAGGAGCTCCGGGAAGATCTCATGGCAGTGGGGACATTGGTTTCAGTCAATACAATAAGTTACGTACTCCACCGCAATGGTCTCCGTTCCAGACGAGCCCGTAAGGTTCCTTTACTTTCAAAACGTCATGTCAAGGCTTGTCTACAGTTTGCTCATGATCACTTGGAGGACTCTGAGACAGACTGGTTCAAGGTTCTATGGTCTGATGAGACCAAGATCGAGATCTTTGGTGCCAACCACACACGTGACGTTTGGAGACTGGATGGCACTGCATACGACCCCAAGAATACCATCCCTAAAGTCAAGCATGGTGGTGGCAGCATCATGCTGTGGGTCTGTTTCTCAGCCAAGGGGCCTGGCCATCTGGTCCGCATCCATGGGAAGATGGATAGCACGGCCTACCTGGAGATTTTGGCCAAGAATCTCCGCTCCTCCATCAAGGATCTTAAGATGGGTCGTAATTTCATCTTCCAACAAGACAACGACCCAAGCACACAGCCAAGAAAAACAAGGCCTGGTTCAAGAGGGAAAAAATCAAGGTGTTGGAGTGGCCTAGTCAGTCTCCTGACCTTAACCCAATTGAAAACTTGTGGAAGGAGCTCAAGATTAAAGTCCACATGAGACACCCAAAGAACCTAGATAACTTGGAGAAGATCTGCATTGAGGAGTGGGCCAAGATAACTCCAGAGACATGTGCCGGTCTGATCAGGTCTTATAAAAGACGATTATTAGCTGTAATTGCAAACAAGGGTTATTCCACAAAATATTAAACATAGGGGTTGAATAATAATTGACCCACACTTTTATGTTTAAAATTTATAAAAATTCAACTGAGCAACATAACTTTTTGGTTTGTAAGATTTATGCTTCTGTTAATAAATCCTACTCTCGTTTGCAGTTTGAAGGCTCTAAATTATTGGCATCTTATCAAACCAGCTAAATCTGCAGGGGGTTGAATACTACTTGTAGGCACTGTATGATGATGTATGATGATACTATGGGAAAAGTGCGCCAAAAAAGGTGCAAAGAATTGACATGTCAATTATTTTTGCGTGCGCACTTTTTCAGTGGAAATGCTTGCTCAAAAATACACGAAAAAGTGCAACATGTGAACGCATTTCAGCAAAAGCCATAGCTTTTGCTGGAATGTGTTTCCATATTTGCGTTCCACTGCATTTACGTGAGGGCAAAAAAGTGCTGCATAAACACAGTAAAACACGGCACATATGCCACGTGTGAACGTAGCCTTATAATCACATAAAAATATCTCAGAGCACACACTACACACATGCATCAGATACATGAAGAGGTCGGAGCTGCAGCTAAGAGCAAGAACACACACCTCCTCCCCCTCCTTTCTCCACTGTCTGCAATGAGTCACACAACATAGAGTGTAATGATGTATGAATATTCATTCTTTGGGAGTGGGCAGCAGAGAATCACTGTTATTGACAGATGAAAGTAATCTTTTATTTTGAAGTTTACAGAGGAAAGGAGGGAAGTATGAATAAGGCTAGGGTCACACATAAGCCCTTGGTCCGTTTTTGGCTTCATTTTAGCATTTTTTTTTTCTAAGTCCAAAAACTGATATTAAAAACGGATTAGATGTAATAAACACCCTATCCGTTTTTTTCTGCACCTCAAAACATTGCTAGGTCCGTTTTTGAGCCAAAAACGTTGCTAGCAACGTTTTTGGGGTCCGTTTTAAAAAAAAAAAATTTTCATGGCCTATGGAAAACAGATCGTTTTGGGTCCTTAAAAAACGGATCGTTTTTTTTTTAATTTTGGTAAAAAAATGACTAAGTCCAAAAACGTTCAGGGGTGCAGGAGGCTCAAAAAGCACCCAAAAAAAATGGATTGGTCATGGAAATCACTTCCAAAAACGGATTGCTATGTGTGACCCCAGCCTAATAGAATACATGACTAGAGAGAGCTTAGAGAAAGGAATTAGAAAATGATCTAGCTACATATGGATTTTTGACCTGACAGATTCCCTTTAAGATGCTGCAGGTGAGCAGTGAGAAGAAAATGCAGACAGGTATCCAATATATTTCACCAATAATTTAGATTGATATATGTGAAAGATTCGCATAGATGTATGGTTTGGGATCCATTGATCACTGACTTTTTAAAGGGAACCTGTCAGGTGGTTTATGCCTCCCCAGTTATCACTGTCAGTAGCTGTAGCTTTATAATACTATTCTAATCATTCCTGTCTGAGCTCATAGTGTAATGTGAAAGTTGAAAAAAAAGCATTTATACACTTACATTTCCTTATGTAATGAGGCAGTCAGTCCCCAGCTTGGAGGATTGGAATGTTTGGCAGGTTAATATTTAAACATTTCACCTTATGTTAGAACATGTTAGGAGACCTGATGTGATGTCATAACCATGTGACTACAGTAGGCAGAGCTAAGTCCCTATAACATAATATGAGTTTGCTCGCTTAGCTCCACCCACTATGGTCACATGATCGTTACATCACATAGGTCCTTTAGCCATACAAGTTAATAGTGAGTTAACTATTATCCTGCCAGACAGTCTCCCTGCTCTAAGGTGTAGACTGAAAATGTATAAATGCTTATTTTCCACCTATAACATTACACTATGAGCTCAGACAGGGATGATTAGACTAGTACTATAAAGCTACAGGTATAGACAGTGATAGCTGGGGGGACAAAAACCACCTGACAGGTTCCCTTTAAACATTTCCAGCAGATCAGATCTAAACAATGCTCTAAAAAAACTGATCCGTTTTCCCATAGGGCACCATGTTAAAAAAACGGATCACTTTTTTTTACTGCACCCAAAAACATTGCTTGCAACGTTTTTTGGGTCCTGTAAAAAGAACTGACACCATTGCAGTCACACTTGAGTGCAGCATCCATTTTTAGCATCAGATTTTGGACTTAGAACACAAAAGTGGAAATACTGATGCCAATAACGGATCCAAGGCTTGTGTGTAACCTTAGCTTTTATGGCGCAAAAAAACAGACCCTTTTTTAGAGCATTGTTTATGGAAAAAATGGCAAAGTACCAAAAACGCAGAGCTGCACAGGAGGGTCAAAAAGCACCCTAAAAAAAACAGATCAGTTATTGAAAACAAGGGAAAAAACGTATTGGCATGTGTGACCCTAGCCTTAGACATGCCTACAATCCTAATAGACGTCCTTGATACAGAAATGCTAACAGCAATGTTTTACAGTAAAACGTTTGCCTTTTCTTTTCATCAACCTTTTACACCAAGGTTGGACATATCATTAGTGAAGCCTGTGCAGCCACACAAGGGCCCAAGGGCTAAGGGGGCCCATTTCTACCTCTAATGCACATGTAATTGTGCAATATGATGAGCTTTTGGACTGCAAAGGGTCCAAATATTGTTCTTGCACAGGGACCATTTTCAATCTGTGTTTGCCAGGATTTTACACCATTCAAAAACTTGTAATTGATTAAAAAAAATACAAAAGTACAATATCAGTCAACATTTAAGGAGAGAAACCCATGTCAGAGACATGTTAAGTGTAAATCCTGAGACAGAGTATGGTTTTGGAATGTCTCGCTATTTCCAATTTATTCATAATGTATAAAACATGTCTGCTGATTTGCTTTTGCTGCTGCTGAATATTCATTCCATTGTGGTAAACAGGAGATATAGAGATAGATTTCAGGAAATGCCTTTCTAACAGTATGCTTATTCCTCACATGTAATGGATTATGTAGTAATAAATAGTGACACGGTAAATAAGTTGAGTACATGAGCTGTGCTTTGTTTAGTTATAGTTTCTAGAATAGTCCCCTTTTTCTAATTACGCCTCTCTATTCTCCCTTTCCTAGAGTCTACCTGATTTAAAATCTTACTTTAGTTATGTGGAGGTTTTATAGAAGTTGAAGTTTCAAAACAAATAGTACAAATCCAGCATTAATATCCGTTTTTTAGCCATGTGCTATGTATATTTAATTCTTAGTCTTCAGCCAACCCATTCTTTTACTTTATATACCAATCATATTGGATTTAATATAACTGGAGTGAACAAATGGTATTTCTCATGTGTCAGAATGATGTGTCTCTTAAGGTACCGTTACACGGCACGACGTTGGAGCGATGTTGGCAACGATCTCGTGGGTGCGCGGTCGTTGCAGACATCGTTTTGACATCGTTGGTGAGATGTCACATGTCTAGATATCGTGGACGACTCACCAACGATGGTGTGAGCAGGTATCGTTCACACAACCCAGGGAACGATACCTGCTCATTGCTGTGAATGGGCGAAGTCGTTAACGACATCGTTATCGCGGTGTCAGACACAACGATATAGCAGGTTGGCTGACTATTGATCGTGTGGTTTGAGAACATGAGCTGTGCGGCAATCATTATGAAAACACTAAAATTCCAAAATGAATATAATCCTGTGTAAAGGTTTAAGACAATCTCCAAAAGGTCAAGCAAAGACACAGGCTAGGGTCACATTTGGAAGGCAGAATACGGTTACCGCATCCATTTCCGGATGTGGTAATCTCCTGTACCTTCATACTAATTTTGCCCTGTAAAAAGTGTGTCCCTAAATCCGCATGCGGTACTGGATGTCTCCTTAATGTGGCATCCGATAACAGATGCGGTAGACGCTGTGGTGATTACAATGTTCCCCTGCTGTCCAAACACGGATTTTATGTCCCGGGACTGAAATCAGAATGAATCAGATCCACCCAGATTGGGCCGGATCCGGTGCAATCCGGCGTGTCATAACATGGATTAAAAAATCGGACGGGCTGCCGGATGCTCTTTTCAACCCTGCTACTGTGGGGATGATCATTGTTTGAAGAGTTAGTGTGTATAATATATGTGGGCAACATGTCTCCAGGGAGTGTCCACCCTCCCTAGAGACACGGTACCTACATGATATGGCATTTTAAGGGTTAACTGTGTATATTAATGTTTAACCGATATTTGTCAGCTTTTAAAAATCATAAATGGAAGCCGGCAGCTCCTGGTTGTCAGAACGCCATCAGTACGCAATGAGTGTAAGCACATTGCTGGCCAGCATCCTTACTAAAGAGCTGTCCCAGGTGCTTACGCCAATTGCGTACTGATGGTCGTGCTGACAACCAGGAGCCACCGGATTCCATTCATGATTTTTAAAAGCCGACAAATATCGGCTAAACAATAATATACACAGTTAATACTTAAAATGCCATAGCATTTGGACTCCATGTCTCTAGGGAGGGTGGACACTCCCTGGAGACATGTTGCCCACATATATTATACAAACTAACCCTTCAATCACCGGGTTAATGTACACCAATGCAGCATCTGTGCTGATATGCCGCACAGATGCTGCATTGTTGTTCCAAATCCATCCGGTACTGCAGGCATTCATATGTGTCTTGCAGTATCGGATGTGTACCCATAGGGCCCCATGCTAGAAATCCGGGTCTGGTTTTCCAACTGCTGCGAAAAATGCAGCCTGCATGATTTTTACTGCAAATCGGAAAACCAGATACAGTAACTGGATTGCAAATAGTGCAATCCGGTTTTTCTATTGAAGCTTATGGCTGCGGATCCGGATGCGGTTTTGAGCTTTTTTAATGCTCAAAACCAGATCAGGATCTGCAAGCCCAACCGCAAATGTGACCCTAGCCATATTCTAAATCGGGAGCAATGTTAAACATCGCTTAGTCCAACGTTTTGCCTGTATTTTCAACATTTCCTTTTCCCTGTTATATCACTTTTTTCTTTGATGATTATTTATGGTTTTCGAGACTGCTTCTTTTCCTTAGGATTGTATTCAAGTAGGAATTTTAATGTTTTCTTGATAGAGTGAGATTAAAGAAGTGCAAAATCTGAATATTTTCTGTTTCTTTAGATGTCATTCAAACGTACATGTATAAATACGCACATGAATAGTGTGTCCATGTTTACCATCAGTGAGTCATCAGAGTTTTTCGCATATGGTTATACAAATGAATAAATTATTAAATATGGCCTGTACTTTGCAAAGTTAAATATGGACAGCACATGCACTGCACATGGATGCCATCTAGTGCCACCTTTGATGTGCCCTGTGCTTTGATGCACCATCAGTAACTCCAGAAACAGACAAAAAGATAATAACGAACTTCCTCTGTGCTTAAAACAATGGTTCTTTATTCCAACGCGATTCGAGCTCATCCTGACCTCTTCATCAGGGATGCACCATCACACTCTCCTATTTGTATAAACTGGTACATTACATTGATTGACTTGTCTCTAAAGCCCAGAGTGACTGAAATTTCTACTGCACCTTTGCACCAACACTGTATGATCCCAGTGGCATGCTCACAGTGTGTGTGTGTGGGTACACACACCATGGCTGCGTGCATGTACTAAAGTCTGGCTCTGTAATGTACTGTAGGAAACTTAGGGATCTATTAGTAGATTGGAGCACAGACAGTGAAAACAAAAGGTGAACAAGTCTATATATTTATCACACATGGCAGATATAAAATGAAATGCAGCAAATGAGTACCGTAAGTTCACCAAACAGGAAACAACTGAAAGGTTTTTTAAAATAGTTCCAGCATAATAACAGAAATGAAAACGTCACTAATAATAACTTTCACAGTGAAAAAAACAATAAAGAAAAACACAGTCCAAGAATAATAAACACCTAAGAGGCGTGGTTATGGGAATCCACAGAAAAACAAGTCCAATACTGATTAGTGCAGTGCAGCTTTTAAAAGAATCACCAATGTCCAAAGGGCTGCATTTGCACAATAAACAATAGTTCAGTAAGTGCAGGCAAGGCACACAAGGCTTACGTGACACTAGCATTGGTGAAACAGAAGCAGAGTCAGGCTAGGGTCACACATAGACATTTTCAGCCTCACCACTAAAATCTTAGTGATTTTCTGCAGACACTGATACCGGAGTCCGCTTTAGCAGAATGGAGAGCCATAGGCAGCCATTCATTACCTGTACCGCCGCTGCACACACTCCGCTTCGGGGGCCGCTTTTCAGTGGTGCACAGGAAACGTTGGCTACAGAGATTGCTAGAGTCCAATGGCAGTTTCAGGAGGTGCAGGAGTGGATAAGAAAGAGGTGGAGCAGACTAGTAAGACACAGGAAGCATAGATTTCAAACTGAATATTCGAGTATAGCTAAACAGTAGGCTGAGGTTTATAAAGGCAGAGAGAAGGATCATGTGGAGACACGGGGGTCAGTGGGTGCTTTCATCCACTGGCCCAGCCGCCTTTCGAAAGATAGCATGGACCAAGGCTCATTCCAAACTGAACGCCCAAGCTCCTTAACCGTTCGTGGAACACTACTCAGACAACACAGGGTGAGGGAACCACAATAACAACACTTTATTGTCTGGCTACATAAGAAATCATCCTATGTTATACAGTGCCTACAAGTAGTATTCAACCCCCTGCAGATTTAGCTGGTTTGATAAGATGCCAATAATTTAGAGCCTTCAAACTGCAAACGAGAGTAGGATTTATTAACAGAAGCATAAATCTTACAAACCAAAAAGTTATGTTGCTCAGTTGAATTTTTATAAATTTTAAACATAAAAGTGTGGGTCAATTATTATTCAACCCCTATGTTTAATATTTTGTGGAATAACCCTTGTTTGCAATTACAGCTAATAATCGTCTTTTATAAGACCTGATCAGACCGGCACATGTCTCTGGAGTTATCTTGGCCCACTCCTCAATGCAGATCTTCTCCAAGTTATCTAGGTTCTTTGGGTGTCTCATGTGGACTTTAATCTTGAGCTCCTTCCACAAGTTTTCAATTGGGTTAAGGTCAGGAGACTGACTAGGCCACTCCAACACCTTGATTTTTTCCCTCTTGAACCAGGCCTTGTTTTTCTTGGCTGTGTGCTTGGGTCGTTGTCTTGTTGGAAGATGAAATTACGACCCATCTTAAGATCCTTGATGGAGGAGCGGAGGTTCTTGGCCAAAATCTCCAGGTAGGCCGTGCTATCCATCTTCCCATGGATGCGGACCAGATGGCCAGGCCCCTTGGCTGAGAAACAGACCCACAGCATGATGCTGCCACCACCATGCTTGACTTTAGGGATGGTATTCTTGGGGTCGTATGCAGTGCCATCCAGTCTCCAAACGTCACGTGTGTGGTTGGCACCAAAGATCTCGATCTTGGTCTCATCAGACCATAGAACCTTGAACCAGTCTGTCTCAGAGTCCTCCAAGTGATCATGAGCAAACTGTAGACAAGCCTTGACATGACGTTTTGAAAGTAAAGGAACCTTACGGGCTCGTCTGGAACGGAGACCATTGCGGTGGAGTACGTAACTTATTGTATTGACTGAAACCAATGTCCCCACTGCCATGAGATCTTCCCGGAGCTCCTTCCTTGTTGTCCTTGGGTTAGCCTTGACTCTTCGGACAAGCCTGGCCTCGGCACGGGAGGAAACTTTCAAAGGCTGTCCAGGCGGTGGAAGGCTAACATTAGTTCCATAAGCCTTCCACTTCCGGATGATGCTCCCAACAGTGGAGACAGGTAGGCCCAACTCCTTGGAAAGGGTTTTGTACCCCTTGCCAGCCTTGTGACCCTCCACGATCTTGTCTCTGATGGCCTTGGAATGCTCCTTTGTCTTTCCCATGTTGACCATGTATGAGTGTTGTTCACAAGTTTGGGGAGGGTCTTAAATAGTCAGAAAAGGCTGGCAAAAGAGATAATTAATCCACACATGTGAAGCTCATTGTTATTTGTGCCTGAACTACTTCTTAATACTTTAGGGGGACAAAACAGAATTCTGGTGGTTTGAGGGGTTGAATAATAAATGACCCTCTGAATTAACTTTTAACGCTTTAAAAAAAAAAAAAAAGAAAGAAAAAAAAAAAATTATTGTGGCACTGCATTTCCCACTTCCAGGCTGATCTACAGTCCAAATGTCACAATGCCAAGTTAATTCCGCATGTGTCAACCAGCTACATCTGCAGGGGGTTGAATACTACTTGTAGGCACTGTATATTAAAGGAGTCCATTTTGTCACATTCTTCCCCCATCTTATTTAACCAAACAGGGCAGTCAGATGTGATAAGTCTCGGGGCATCCTTCTCCTCTTGGCGGCATTGACTTTTTTAATGTTGAAGTCAGCAATCGAGGCTTCCATCTATACACCTCCCCCAGATTACCTCCCCCAGGATGGGCAGACATATTGTGGACAAGTGCTAAAATAGGATTCAGGAGTTGAGCTTCCATAAACTTCTTGCAATCAATTCCCCCGCAGTCAATGGCCACTGTCTGGTTAGGTTCACTCACTGTTGATGACTCAGAGGAGAATGATGGCGGCTGGGAACATAGTTTATCCTCAGAAGGTGGGGTAGCAAAATCCACATCAGGGTGCTGCTTGGCTTCTTGGATGTGGATTATGGCTGTGACAAACTGGCTGGATAGTCCATGTCCTGGGTCAGCACGCAAAACAACAGATGTGGGGAGGCCATCCATGAGCCCCACTTAAACTTCCTTCAGTTTAGCCCCTGAAACAACAAATGTAGTAATGCTGCTCACAAATCCCACATCAACCTCTTTCTGGTCAGTCTCCAAAGTAGCAGGTGTGGGGACACATTCTATAAGCTCCACATCAACCTCTTCCTTGTCAGTCTCAACAATAGCAGGCATGGGGATGCTGTCTATAAGCTCCACCTCGCCCTCTCCCTGGTCAATCGCCTCATCCAGCTGAACACCTTCCAGAGGGATGTCCGAGCATTGACTCTCAACCAAGGAGATAGTTAATTGGGAACATGGTAAATGGTCTGGGGAAACAATAGCTGGGCTTACCAGAGTTTTGACAGGATCAGTTTCTTCTAGTCCTGGGGCTTGTACGTCACTGACCTGGACTTGGTGTGCTGGCAGATGAGCTCCAGGCATGTGGCTCCAGCTTTGGAGGCAATCTTTGTCCATATGTTTACATGTATAACAGTGCCGTGGATTGGGCAAGTCATGGTTCCAGTTTGTATACCTTTGTCCTGGTGAGGCTTCTGATGGGTAGCAGATTAATCCTACTCGAGCGGCTGGTGCTAGCAGTTGGTGAGATGGAATTCCCAAAACATATTCTAGAACCCAAGCCTTCTCTTCTCTTGAAGCTTTGGGACCCAACGCGGCCAACAACTTTTTGACTCGGACTGCTTGGGACCTGGTTGATTCCCGATTGTCACTGGATCCATGATGTGGCACACAATTTACATCCTTTGAGTCAATCTCGGCGGGCTCCTCATCCTCCTTTGCATCTTTCTGGGCATGCCAACGGACCAAATTCTGGATCAAATCCGACTGGGTGTAAGTGTCCCTGAATTTGATTTGGCAAAACTGACATGCCATCTGTAATTGCAGTTTCTTATAGCAGCTGTACTTCCACTCCGGTCCTTGTCCCTTGGCTGAGCTGGTGGGGTTGGACATGGCAGTGTCCGAAACCTGAATGTCTCACCTATGGCCTGCTGGGTATCCCTATATGTCTCCCTGGTTGTTGAGCCTTTGGACGGTGTCCACGAACACCAGTCTCCTGCAGCTCCCCTGAATAAACCAGGCTGAGTAGTAACCCACCGCTGCCACCAATTGTGGAGACACAGGGGTTAGTGGGTGTTCTTGTCCGTTCTTGTCTGCCTTAAGCAAGTCTGCCTGGACCCAGGCTCATCTCCAAACTGAATGCCCGAGGGCGGAACACTACTCAGACAACACAGGGTAAGGGAACCACAATATTAAAGGGAACCTGTCACCTGGATCTAAGCCCCTACACTATCACTACCTGTCCCTGCACCTACCTAGCAGCTCCCTATCTATCCCTCTCTGAGTTAAATCCGCCCTATAAAACAGCAGAAAAATAACTTATAACTTACAGAAATCCCTGAGGCTGGGGACTGAAAAGGCTTGCCCAGGCTCCATTCTGCCCCTCCTCGATGCAGCAGCACACGCCCCGCTGGGTGGCGTTATTCTTTCTTCATCACCACCTCCTCCATTTGGAATCTCCCACCCGCTTTACACTGTAAGGTAGCGGTTAGGATCGGCACGACAGAAGGCAGTGACTCAGGTATTTACTCACACAGCACACAGTTTAATGGCACAGTTCAGGTATTCACAGACCACCAGGTTCTGGGGCGCAGCCCAGTACAACCGCATACAATCCCAACAGCTGATATAAAAGCTCTGTACCTTCCCCCGGGTAGGCTGTGTTAGGTCAGCACACAACCTTTCTCTCCTCACCATCCACTCATTTGCCTCATGAACATCCACTCTGAGAGCTCACAGGCTGTGTTAAATCTTCATACAGCAGCTCCTGCTGCTGTCCTGACACACTCCACCCCCTCCCCACAGCCCAGGGCAGCTCATATCATCTCCTATTCACCCACACACCTGGGCGTCAGTGCTTTCAATCAGCACTCAGCTCCAGTAGCAGCTAACCCTGTGTGTGCTGCTACCGAGCAGAAGATACAATCTCCCATATGCTGTGTCCCGGTCAGGGGACGCATCGAGGTCGCATCACCACAACATGATAGGTGTAAAAAGGGCGGGAGATTCCAAATGGAGGAGGCAGCGATGAAGAACGCCCAGCGGGGAGTGTGCTGCACCATCGAGGAGGGCACAATGGAGCCTGGGGTCACCTTTTCAGTCCCCAGCCTCAGGGACTTCTGTAAGTTATAAGTTATTTTTCTGCTGTTTTATAGAGTGGATTTAGCTCAGAGAGGGATAGATAGGGAGCAGCTAGGAAGGTGCAGGGACAGGTAGTGATAGTGTAGGGGCTTAGATCCAGGTGACAGGTTCCCTTTAAGGCTTTATTGGATCCCCAAACAGTTAACAGCATATAACACATAACCAGCAAAACATAAATTGTAACAGGCAACATAGTCTCACCCTTCAGCTGGCTCACCAGAGACTAGAATATTTGTGCCTCAAAGTCATCAAAGCAAAGTCTGTAGCCAGGTGACTGGATTGTCTCAATTTGTGCTGCTTCCTTATGCAGTCTTTTGATATCCCAGCCGAATCCGAACATTTGATGCTGAAGTCCTTTTAGTATTATAATCCAAGTTCTGATCCCCTTGGTCGGCACCGAAGTGCCAAGGCTTGGGGTTATGGCCTGCTATTTGGTCCCATAGATTAGCTGCCTGTATCAAGTCTCGTGCACCTCTAGCTGAGGCCGAAGTCCCTAGAACGAAGTGACTAGACAAAATCAAAAATCATCCTAATTAATAAACAGGTCTCCTTATATACCTGAGCCCTCATTGCAGGATATTGGGGACGTCACGATTGTTGGAATAAGACTGTGTTCTCATTGGCTCGATTTTAAGCTGCCTGGAAAATGCTCATTTAAATGATGTAGACAGAGAGGGGCCAAAGCGAAGCCCATCCAGTCTGCTATCCATAACAACAAACAATGGTGGCTGAAGTAGTTTACATAGAATTGGCAATACACATAGTAACACAAAGGACTTTAAGGAGGATTAAGTTCTCTGGCCATCTATGACAAAGAGGTGAGATAATTACATTACACACGGTCAACATCTCCAGGCATCTACAAGATTTGTAGGAACAATGAGTGGCCCCTCACAAGGTAGGAAATAAAATACAGTACAAAGAGGTGAGATAATTACACTACCCACGTTAACACCCCCAGGCATCTAGAAGACTTGTGGGAACAATAAGTTGCTTATCACAAGGTAACAAACAAAATACAAATCCTGTCTGGCTACATAAGAAATCATCCTATGTTATATATTAAAGGAGTCCATTTCGTCACAGATCACATGAACAAGATCAAAGCAGCAGGCACTATCTTGAAAAGGTGCAAAATGCACAGAATGCCAATAGAAGGTCCAAAGTCCTAATAGGCTTCTTGGATGAGATATCAGAACTTGCCAACAGTTATTGTGTTGTTACTGCCTTAATCCTCCAGTGTCAGGCTACAGGCATAGCATTTGCTCTTGGACTTAGTTAATCAATGGTAAGGTACCTGCTTTCTTATGCACATAGGAAGATGTTATCATTAGGGATGAGTGAGTAGTAAAATATTCGGACTCGCTATACTCGTAACGAGTAGATCCTAATACTCAGGTATTTGTTATGAGTAGCAAGTCCAAGGTAAGTGACTCGACCAACCCCAGGGCCATGGGGTACTCGGAACCAGGTTATGAGCTCTGCTGGGGGAATCACAGGGGTCGAGACCTGACTTCCATGACCCCTTGGGAGTCAGTGCTCCTGCAGGGTGCAATGGGTTTCTGATGTGTGGGATGGGTATACAGTTTATAGGGCAAATGTTTGTGATGCCACGTACGTTTTTTGGTCAGTATGGACCGACGCTGCAGGTCAGACCTCCAGGGTTGTTGGTGCAGCAGCCTGATGTCGTTGCTCCCCGTAGGTGGAGCGCGAACCCCGTGGAAGATGTGTTGTATAGTGATCACTTTGTCAGGCCGGATTCATGCTGGGCCTCTTTACCTTGTCTGCTGTAGCAGTCAGCGGCTCCGCAGGCGGGAAATAACACAGTCTCACACAGTACTGGAATTTCGCACCTGGTTTACTCACTTCACTTGCAATTGGCTACCGGCCGCTTCTCTCAACCAAGTTCAAGTAGCTTGCCCCGGACCCCTTCATGTACCTCTCTGTACTATCTTCTGGTCTATTTCCCAGCACTATGTCTTCGCCTCTCCTGTCAGCACTTTGCACGCAGAGCCCCGATCTAGTAGCCACAAATCCTGTTGGGCGAATGGTACCTGTCTCCTGACCGTATTTTGGCTGCCTTCTCAGCCTGTGTGTCGGGTTGCGGCCACCACTCCCGGAGATTGCGTAGCCTTTGGTTCGGTGGTTCGGCCTTACCGAACCACCACGCTCAGAGCAGGTCCCCTGGTTCTTGACCAACCCCTCCGTCCGACTATCTTAGTACCGGATCTGGGTGCCCTGGCTCTTCTAACTCCACATGTGCCCCTGGGGTTCTCCTTCTCTGTCCTCGCCTGCACACTTAGCTTCAGCGTGCTCCTCACTATCTACTCACTCACTAACACACCAACTAACCAACTAACTTCCCACTGTCTGTTCTTCCCTTGCCCAATTAGACTGGGCCCTCCCCCTGGGTTTGCCCATGGTCCCTCGGGTCCTAGGGTGTGTTGGTGTGTTTGTGGAGGCCTAGCTTCACTATCCCTTTTTCCTTTTGGACTAAGTTTGAGTACAGTACCCCTTTGTGGCAACCAGACCAGTGAAGCGCCACATAAGTCAATGAGAAATGCGGGTTATTGTCTGATGGACCATACACAGAAGTCTGGGGGCTGAGGAAAAGGTTTAAACGTGTGCATGATTGTTTAAAAGCCAACGGAAAAAGGCCGCCGGCTTTTAACCAATCTCTCAGCTGATGCTGATCGATGGAGACTCTGCTCCACCTTGTTGGGTGGTCTGTGGTCTCTCCCACAGCCAATAAGTCACACGGGGGAGAAAGAATCCTCTGTTCCTCCCCCCGTGTGTCATGTGTGACATGTAGTTTCACTTTCGTAGTGTATCTACATACACTGCGAAAGTGAAATAAAAGTTAACAAAAGGTGTTAAAAATAAAAAAATAAAATGCTCACCTATCTGCCGGCAGTCCGGGACCAAAGGGGAAGCCGTCCGATCAGCTGCAAGGACCTTAACGATCTGATTGGCCGGTAGCTATCAGCTGAAGTATCACGTGAGAGCATCAACTGATCGCCCCGTCCAAACCCATCGGCGAGCACTTTCAACTAAGAGCTGATCTGACAGCTGTTTAAATCGCCTGCCAACACCGCTCAGCTGATGTCGGTGGCGGGTGATTTAAACAGCTGTCAGATCAGCTGTTAGTTTAAATCGCCTACCGCCGACACCTCAGCTGTTCAGTTATGGCAAAAAATTTAAACACAGCTGATCTGATGACTGTTTAAATCGCCCGTCGACATCAGCTGAGTGGTGTTGGCGGGCGATTTAAACAGCTGTCAGATCAGCTGTGTTTAAACCGCCATCGAAACCTCAGCCGATGGGTTTCGGCAGCAAATCAGTTGATGCTGTCATGTGACAAATCAGCTGATCGCTACCGGCCAATCACATCTTTAAGGTCCTTGCAGCTGATCGGATGTCTTCTCCTCGGGTCCTGGACAGCCGGCGGATAGGTGAGCATTTTATTTTTTTTTTTAACATGTTTTGTTAACTTTAATTTCACTTCACAGTGTAGGTAGATATACTACGAAAGTGAAACTACGTGTCACACATGTCACACGGGGGGAGCACAGGATTCTTCCTCCCCCGTGTGACATGTTCCCATTGACTTGCATTGTACTCTCTACTCCTAACGAATAATAACAAGGAAAATCGAGGAGTAACGAGTAGCCCGAATTCCGTACTATTTGGCAATTACCGAATAGTAACGAGTATACTCGCTCATCCCTACTAGTGATGGTGCATCAAGGCATAGGCCCCGACAAGGGTGCACAAAAACACTTCACCCTCATTTGCTAAATATCGATTTTTACCTAAATATGAAATTATGCTACATTTTCTAAGTATGTTTTAAATAGGGGCTAGGTGTCCTATATAAAGGTTTAGGCATCTTAACTGCCATTTTAGTGGTGACAGACTTTTTTTAATTGAGACACAGATGGGGAAATTGGTCGAGAATGTTAAAATCACCCATAATGTCAGTTGAAAATGTATATAATATGAAAGGGAGAAACAAGGCAGCAACATGAAACTGTAATGGAAAGGGTAGGCCTAGGGGCTCTAGAAAACTGCTACACACATGTGGAAAAGGTTGAGAAATCTGAGTTTGTGGACCCCCAAATATGGGAATGATAGTCAAGATCCTGAGGAAGTGACATGGAAAGCTAACTGAATGGAAATAATTTGGCCTACACCTTCGCCATGTCTATCCTTGGGTCTAGACTATAACACAAGAATAGATCTCCAAAACACAGAAGAGTAGAGAATTATATTTTTCTGTGGATGCCATATTGCAAGAGTTTAAAAGGAATTTATTTTTATCCACACTTCATTCTGCAAAACCACTTATGACAGTGATTGACTGCAGAGGTCCTTTGCGTAGACAGTATGTGACTGCTACAGGGATGTAAACTGAGGCCAGCAGGGTGCAACAGGGTTTTTGTGTGGGAGTAAGCAGGAGATTCACCATGTAATCCATGATTTTGTTATTTTACACAATTTACTTTTCATAGCCTATTTTTTTGCCTGTACCAGAAAATCCCTTCAAGTCTGGAATCATAAATGCCATTTTTATGTCAGCTTTTGAAGCCTTTTTTGCTTTAGAGAAATAAACTATGGGATTTGTACACTTTACACACTGATGAGCAAAACTGTAACAATGTTTTGAACTTTTTATTTTAAGGCTTCATATCTCACTATTCGCTACAGCTTTTAGCATGACACTACCTTCATTTTATGGACAATCATGTCAGCTATCACATACATAAATTTGAGTTGCAACTATTTAG
Organism: Allobates femoralis; assembly: GCA_033576535.1. Taxonomy (NCBI): domain Eukaryota; kingdom Metazoa; phylum Chordata; class Amphibia; order Anura; family Aromobatidae; genus Allobates; species Allobates femoralis. Next base: position 217,755,326 of record JARQOC010000003.1, read on the forward strand.
CATATAATTATTTATGCAGATTCTCATTTAGTCACTGAATTGTTACTGTTTTGCTCCCAAAAAATGTTAACTTAAATTTTTATTAAATTGTTAATTTGCACTTCAGTAAGGAAGTGGAAGAACTCCAGCGCCAACTTTAAGTAGCTCCTCAAAGTCATATTTGCTTTCCAACAAGCTTTTTAACATGACTAAGGGACTTGTGGGACGCTGCGTTTCAGGGCAACTGCTTGGATTTTGCTTGGATGTCCACCTCTTGGCTTTTGAATCGATGGATGGACTTAAATTTTGTATTCTTCCAACTGCCATGGCAGTCACTTGATGCAGTTTTGCAATTTTCTTCTCTAAGAGATCGCTATCAATGAGCGATCTCTTTTCTTGTGAAATGCTCTTCATGTCTGCTCCTCAATTTGAACAGTTAAACTTTGCTTGGGAATTAGCCTTGTAACACAATGAGCTATTAGGGACTGTGTAAACATGTTGTAATTTGTAAATTGTAATATAGAGGAAGAAAATTATTTTTCAAACACCAGGAGCAAAACAGTAACAATGCAGTGACATGACAAGGATCTGCATAACTTATCAAATTCTAAATAGTTGAAAATCAAATTTATGTATGAGATAGACATGATGACTGTTGTGAGGAAGCAAGGGGAATGATGGTAGAGGGACGTTATGTTTCCCCAAGGATGGTGAGCTACTGCATGTATGGGACGGGACATGCTCAATTGAGCATAGGTGAGGTAGGTGTTGCCACGGTTACTCAGAACGTGGCTGTTGGTAGAACCTGTTATGGGACCTCATCTATGAGGAATGGGGGAAGGTTTTGGGCAGGCCTCCATTCCTCATCTCCCGCCATAGGCTTTGAAGTAGCTGGGAGGGAAAGACAGGTGGAGAAGGTTAGGCCGGCAGAGACGCCTGCCAAGGAGTAGGAAGAGAGAGGGGGGTTTGTTTCCGTGGTGCCTGAGAGAAAGTAGCCTGTGAGAGAACAAGGGAGCGTGTACCGGACCTCAAGGTGGGGTAGGACCCCTAGGCGAGCTCCAGGAGGAGCAGGTTTAGGGCCGATGCTGTTATCCTGATGAAATGACTATTTCTGTTGTTTTGCCATTGTGTGCAATAAAACACACTTGTTTTTGGACTGAGCTGATGTCACTGCCTTACTTGCTGCTGCTATAGTGACTGATCCCTACACTGTGTATAACATGAAGGTAGTCTCACACTCAAAGCTCAGACAAGAAATAAGAGATTGCACTGGCACTACTTACGCCTTCAGCAGAGAAAAACTTTTCGAGTCCGATGGGAGTTCCTTTACTTTACACTTCAGGCTTGACAGCATTGACAATCATTCAGAATAGAAAAAAATACTTTAGCACTCCAGCTCCTCAAAAAGGCCAACATTATTTTGTAACAGTAAAAACAAGCATCAGGAAGAGGTGCGGTGTATGGGACTACAGACTGTTTCGAGCCATATGGCAGGACCGGTTGAAGAGCCAGATGACTTGAAATAGTATAACGATAATAGATAGTTTGCAGCACCTCAACAGAATAAGGGTATAAGGTCTCATCCTCAAGGTAGCACATGTCCCTAAAATGGAGTCATCCTGGAGTATGTCACGAAATCTAAAAAACTATGACAGTGCTCCACACAGCCAGTGCAATGAAAGGTGTTCTTTATTCCACCATAAAAGGTGCAACATTTTGGTACGATATAGTGGACCTTTTACAAGCAAAGTGACAAAGGTCCACTATATCGGACCAAAACATTGCACTTTTCATGGTGGAATAAAGAACATCCTTTCAGTGCACTGGCTGTGTGGAGCACTGTCAGATTTTTTTGGATTAGTTGGCTCGAAACAGTCTATAGTCCCATACACTCCATCCCCCCAATGCTTGTTTTTACTGTTGAAAAATTAAGTTGGACCTTTTTAAGGAGACGGAGTGCTGAAATGTTTTCTTCATTATGAAAGGTCACACTCAAAGCTGTACTGAATGATGAGATATGGAGCCTGAAAGTCAAAAGTTCAGAACATTGTGTTACTACTGTGACAACACAAACAAGGGTCAATACTTTTCTTCTAAGCAGGCACTTCCAACAAAGTAGCCATATACCACAGCTTACCTAGGTGATGCCCACTGTACTTCCATCTATTAGAGTTTCACAAAAATATTTTATTTCTACATCACTTTAATGTCGATATACAATTTGAATTTTTTTTTATATCTACGGATCTGTAGAAAATGTTGGAGTTTTACAAATAAAAAATAGTTTTATTACAAAAAGCAAATTCAAGGAAGGGTTCGATACAGTTTTTTGGCTTTACACATGAAATCATGTCTTGAGCCTTGTACTGTTTTAATAAGTATATCTTCAATCTGAACAAAAATTTGACAAATGTGCCTATTTACAAAAAACAAAAAAGAGAAAACATTGTATTTGCCTTAGGATACGCTCCCCATCCAGGTTCCTATCCTATGAAGTATCTTGAAACGTCTCAATTTGTATTGTGGTCTGCTTTGTACCAAAATCCTTTTTACTATACTTCAGACACAATACTAATTCTAATGCTCATTTTTAATGAGAGAATGTCTAGAGGAGACTTATTCATCTAAACAACAATGAACCCTGACTCTCCTGTCATAGTAGATTATTTCCTTGTGCTGTCATATCTGTCTTCTACCTAGTGGAATCTAGGTCTCTGTCCCACACACAGGCTGAAAATGGTTGAGGAATGTTTGCCGTAATGCTCGAAGCCATGATTCAAGAATGGAAGTATCAAGTTGCAACCTTTCATCTGGATTGAATTTGGTTCATTATATCGGTACTTTATATTAAAGAAAGCACACCAGTGTGAAAATATGAAGGAAAAACAGTGAATAACTATTGGATAACCTGGAAATGATTAGAGTTAAAAGCTTGTAGGTCAAAAGGCACAGCACTGTGTTATTGAAAGAATATGGTGATGTTTAAGTATGTAACCTTTGTAGGTCTTTGAAAGCACCTGCAATGCTAATAGGTTTCACAAACTGATAATGATCCTAGTAACAGCTCCACAAGGTTAGGTTTTATTGGTTAGTGGCAATATTTTTTTTCTTCACCTCATGTTGCTATAAAATAAGAGCCATTGCACAGTGGTCAGTCCATTGCAAATGTCAATACCAGTTTTTTAAGATAGTGGCTCGCAATATCATTCTGTAATGAATAGTGTCTAATGAGACACTTCATGCCCAATCCTCAATTGCTTGGTGGGTAGTAGTACAAGCAATAATTATTTGTCTGTAACACATATGAGATGACTGATAAAACAATCTACTGATAACAAAAATGTAAAGAATTATGTACAGTGGGTATATTTCACTTTTTCTTTTTTAATAAATTTGCACAATTATCTACATTTCTGTTTTTTTCAGTCAAGATGGGGTGCAGACTGTACAATAATGAGAAAAAATGAACTTTTTTGAATTTACCAAATGGCTGCAATGAAACAAAGAGTAAAAAATGTAACTGGGTCTGAATACTTACCGTACCCACTGTACACTGTACAGAGGCAATCAAAATTGTCCCTGCTCTCCTACAAGATGAAGCAGTGCTGGGCACTACTGTTCTAGGATGTATAGATCGCTTATAAATCAATAAAACAGTATCTGCTCCTCAGCACTCATCCCTCCCTTCGGGACACAGAGAAATTCAGCCTCATGCTGCAGCAGAGAGCAGAAGGTGTGTCGGGGGCGTGGACCCTGGGGGCTCTAAGATCATCTTACATTCCTGCCACTCATTCTTCTGTATAAACAGGAGAAGTGGCAGGGGCATAGCCAACAGCCCCAGGTCACACTAGAATCCCACCCCTGATATACTATCCTATGTAATGTAAGAACAAGAACGTTCTCCCTTCAAATAGCAATCATGTCACCAAATAGATATAAATACACGCTGTGATCTTCTACTGTACGATGATATGATGGTGCATAATGTGTACTGAAATGTATCAGATTAGGAGCAAAGGCAAGGCATTACATTGATTGATTCAGCACTGCCATGGTCTCCCCTCCCCCATATCAACTTGGTAGCTTCCTTCACAAGCAATCCGGTTTCCGTCTCCGGCTCTGCAGCCTGCGTGAAAAATCATGCAGGCTGCAGTTTTCGGAGCGGTTCTGTTATCTGCAATGCGGGAACCGGATTGCTCAGGATGTGTTCCCGCATATACTTTGCTTATCCCGGCTGCCGCCGGGATAAGCAAAATGCTCTGTGTTTGTGTAACCTTTTCATTTGATTAATAAATGTTTCTATAATGTCTCTAGGGGGTGCCCACTCCCCCTAGAGACCTTGCACCCACTCAGGTGGGCATATAATGGTGGAATCAGTTATGTACAGCAGCTGACTCCTGACAGCTGCTGTACAGTTTTATCAATGAAGGCGCCGGGCTCCTCTGAGAGCGGCGCGCATACTATAGCTATTGCTATAGTATGTGCGCCACTGTCTGAGGTCCTGAAGCCATTTAGAGTAGTTCTATGGGCAGCGCTGCCCATCCAGTTCCCAGATTGCTGGATGTCAGAATACAATTGCGTATCTGGATACGGTGAACGCAATTCTGTATTTAAGTGTGACACTAGCCTAAGAATGTCGCTTATCAAAAGGCTCTCGAATAAGGAGTAGAAGATTACTTCACATTACTTGGCCAATTTAGTTAAATCTGTGTGGAATATCTGAGGTGTTGAAATATATGTTGTGAAATGCTTCTATTAGCTTACTTTTTGCCTTTTAAAAATTACATTTCTATTTGTTTTGTGGTTTTTGTGTACAGAATAAATTTTTGTTAACACATTCTATTTTGTTAACAGCAGTTATTAACCCGGGCGAAGCCGGGTAGTACAGCTAGTATATTATGAAACTGAGGAAAGACTGAACTCAGTGTGTGTAAAGAAGCCAGTGAAAGGTGGTGGAGGAAGTGTCATGGTTTAGGTAATGTTTTTGCTGCAGTAGTTGGACCTCTCATACAGCTACATGGCAGAGTGGATGTAAGTGTGTATCAGAATCTTCTTCAACAACATGTGGTTCCTTACATGTGTACTCAATTAGCCATCAATATTCATGCAGAACAATGCCCCAGACACAAAGTAAAGTGGGTGAAGCAGTTTCTTGAAACCAGGGGTGAACCTAGCCTCTCTGCTGTCTGAGGCAAACTTCAAAACAGCGCCATTCTCCCCTCCAAACACAAGGGTGTCAGCACCATCACACGCACATACCAGAATCACACGGGAGAATCCAGAATAAGGATCATTAATGGCAATGGCAGGCTTGGCACAAGCATAGAGACCAGGGGCGGACCCAGACTGTAGTGGGCCCCGGTGCAAGAATTTTTCCGGGGCCCCCCCCCGGGACTCAATGTCACAATAAAGCTGCGGGTGTGCGGCGCAGCTCAAACCCGACAGCACCCCACGGGGGAGTGTATGTCAGAGTGAAGCTGCGGGCGGTTGGCGGCCGCGGCGGCGCTGTAATCTCCCAGCACCCGCCCCACGAAGGTACCTTATACTGTAGATGACATCTTCTCTGATTGGAGTTGTTCCCGTTCCTTTTCTTTCTTTGTAGCACAGGTGCCATGATGAGATTTGACATCCACAGTTCATCTCTAGAAACTTTCTTCTTCTCCATATTCAGCAGCACTTTCTGACACAATGCCCTTAAAAATAAAAGTATCACTATACTGCCCCAGAAATATACATATCCCCCTACACAAACCCCCACTGTATAACACAAACACACACAGCAGCACTGTATAACTCACACACAGTGCCACTGTATAACACGCACACAGGGCTGGCTCCAGATATTTGTGGGCCCTGGGCGAAATCAACTCGGTGGGCCACATACTTGCTGTAAACATATATTGTGTATATAATTGAGGCTGCAGTTTGTGAATATATATCACAAAGGCTGTCTATATATAATATAGAGGCTGTGATATAGAGGTTAGGGTCTGGATATACAGTATATGTATATATGCTGCAGGCTGTGTTTCTCCTCCTGTGCCTCCCCCTTGTGTGCTGTGTCTTACCCCCTCCCCTGACAGGGACGCCCTGTGCACTTTACCTCTCCCCCTGTGTGCTGTGTCTCCCCATCAACAGGGGGGACCATAGAGCTGCTTTTCCCTCCACTCTCACAGGAGGAACCTGTGGCCTGTGACTCCTCTTCCCCACTGACAGGGAGACTTGTGTCCCTTTTGCCCCACTGATAGGGGGTACTGTGTCCCCTCTGCCCCACTCACAAGGGGGTCCTGTGTCCCCTCTGTCCCACTCTCAGGGGAAACCTGTTGGCCTGTGTCCCCTCTTCCCCAATGACAGGGGGGACCTGTGACCCCTCTGCCCCACTGATAGGAAGGGCCTATGTCCTGTGACCCCTCTACCCCACTGACATGGAGGACCTGTGGCCTATGACCCCTCTACCCCACTTACAGGGGGGACTTGTGACCCGCGTCTCCTGTGCACCACTGACAGGAAGGATCAGTGTCCGGTGTCCCCTCTGCACCACTGACTGAGGGGGACCTGTGACCCATGACCCCTCTGCCCCACTGACATGGAGGACCTGTGGCCTGTGGCCCCTCTGCCCCACTCCCAGGGGGAACCTGTGGCCTTGACCCCTCTACTCCACTCACAGGAGGGACCTGTTGCCCGTGTCCCCTGTGCATCACTGGCAGGGGGATCTGTGGCCTGTGTCCCCTCTGCACCACTGACTGGGGCTTCCTGTGGCCTGTGACCCCTCTGTCCCACTGACAGGGAGGACCTGTGGCCTGTGTCCCCTCTGCCCCACTGACAGGGGTGACCTATTGCCTGTGTCCCCTTTGCCCCACTGACAGGGGGGACCTATTGCCTGTGTCCCCTTTGCCCCACTGACAGGGAGGACCTGTGGCCTGTGATTCCTCTGCCCCACTGACAGGGAGGACCTGTGGCCTGTGTCCCCTCTGCCCCACTGACAGGGGGGACCTATTGCCTGTGTCCCCTTTGCCCCACTGACAGGGGGCACTTGGGGCCTTTGTCTCCTCTGCATAGCTGACAGGGGGGACCTATGGCCAGTGTCCCCTCTGCCCCACTTACAGGGGGCACCTGTGGCCGTGTCCCCTCTGCCCCACTGACAGGGGGGACCTATGGCCTGTGTCCCCTCTGCCCCACTGACAGGGGGCACCTGGGGCCTTTGTCTCCTCTGCATAGCTGACAGGGGGGACCTATGGCCTGTGTCCCCTCTGCCCCACTTACAGGGGGCACCTGTGGCCGTGTCCCCTCTGCCCCACTGACAGGGGGGACCTATGGCCTGTGTCCCCTCTGCCCCACTGACAGGGGGCACCTGGGGCCTTTGTCTCCTCTGCATAGCTGACAGGGGGGACCTATGGCCTGTGTCCCCTCTGCCCCACTTACGGGGCACCTGGGGCCTTTGTCTCCTCTGCATAGCTGACAGGGGGGACCTATGGCCTGTGTCCCCTCTGCCCCACTTACAGGGGGCACCTGTGGCCGTGTCCCCTCTGCCCCACTGACAGGGGGCACCTGTGGCCGTGTCCCCTCTGCCCCACTGACAGGGGGCACCTGGGTCCTTTGTCTCCTCTGCACAGCTGGGGCCCTCAGCTCTTGCTCTCTCCCCCCAAAACTCTCCCCCTCCACTCTGTCTTTTACCTTCCTCCAGTGAGTGTTGTGTGCAGTGTCCCTCCCGTCCGACTGCTTCTAATAACAAAGCCGGCAGCAGTCAGGAGATAATGAAAGTAAACAAATCTGCTGCTGGCTAGAAGCAGCCACAGACGAGGAGGGAGGCTGCAAACAGCACTGAAGGTACAACACAACACCACATACATACATACATACATACATACATACATACATACACCACTCAACACACCACACACTACTCCTCCATGGAGGACTGCACTCCAGTCCTCACCAGTCCCGCCATCCTTGGCATCCTCCACGCTGCTGAGTCACCAGCAGCAGTGTGTGGTGAGATTGCAGCGTGATGACCTCGCACACACTGCTCCAGTCAGGCCACCAGCAGATCATTACTGACAGCTCAGGGGGCGGGGCCCGGCGGCGGCGGTGATTCCTCACAGGAGAGGGGGAAAATGTTGCCCCCCCATCCCCCCCCCACCGGGACTCACTGACATTGAATCCTGGAGATTCTCCTCCTGCGGCCACTACCACCCACCTGTCAGGGAGCGGAACGGACCCGCCGCTGGAGCCTTCAGGGGCCCCCTAGCTGGCCGGGGCCCTGGTGCAGCTGCACCAGCTGCACCACGGTAGTTCCGCCCCTGATAGAGACACTCAGTGATGGCTGGCAGAGCTGTGGTCCTGTTGACAATCACAGTCCTGCATCCTTATAGCTTACACACAGGGGGCAAAACTGATTGCCAACCTATTATGTAACTAGTCAGACATGTCCACCATGCAGCACTGTCCACACACCACATGCAATGAGCTGCAGTTTGAGCATCAACAAGCAGCCACTTAACTAATCTGGTAAAATGGCGCATCAGACCATGCCTCCACCTCCCAAAACGCTTATCCAATCATAAGAAACGGACATGGGGCTGTCGAGAGCTAATAACAGGGGCCTTCTATTTGGGTTGAGCAAGAGATGTGGGTGCGTGAAAAAGGATGAGTGCCACCAACCAAATGCCGCTCGGCAGAAACATGGCTGGAAGGGCGGCATTGGACGTGGTGTGTAAGTTATGGCCAATCAGTCCTGCAGCAGAGGCACATGTGAGAGGGACAATGCATACTGCACCAGGGGCGTACATAGAAATCATGGGACCCCATAGCAGAAGTTCAAATTGGACCCCTGCCCCTCCCCCCAAAAAAAAAGAAATATTTGGCTGGGTCACATACTTACATATCTAACAATTTTGGTGCTCTTACAAAGTAATTGTATTCCTCCACAAACACTGTATGATCCCCCCAAAGTGAATTTCTCTACAGTACCCTCAACATGATGCTACTGTACCCCCCTCAACTACTCCAGCACAGTATTATCTCCAACTGTGACCCCCACACAGCCTCCATCTACTATATAATCGTCTCTGTCTGTCACAGAAATCGCGCGCCAGCGCTCATCGGTCGCCGCCGGCCGCGGCAACCAATAAGCACAGCGTAGCAAAACAGCCGCACGCATTAGCGACGCGGGATTGCCGTGACATCACTACAGTCACATAGCGGTGGAAAGCTGACTTCACTGTCGATTTCCCGCCTGTGATGTCACAGAGGGGAGAAAATCCTGGTTCCTCCTCCTCTGTGACAGTTGTGAGTACCCATTTGATTTCGCAGTGTATTAATATACACTGCGAAATCAGAGTTAACTAAAGGCAAATGTATTAAAATAATAAAGAATAAATACTTACCCTCTGACGGGTGTGTGGTGTCCGGAGCCCAAGAATTGACCTGCTAGGACCTGTCATGATGTCAGAGTAACTCAGAGGGGCGTTCCTAACGCTGATTGACCGCTCGCGGTCATGTGATATGTATTATGGATGGATATGTGGCTCTGTTAATTCCCTTGTCATATCCTTAACTCGTATTGAGTGGGATATTGACTAAAAGGGCCACTTAATATGGTGGTTATGGTGGCGCAGGTCTGCATGTTCAATGCAAGGACACCTGTAACCGAGTCTCGCAAGCACAAAACTACAGCACAAACACCACAAAACTACATCACCAGACCCACCAGAATTACAGAAATACATCCATATAACCTCCATTAATGCAGAAACACTGTCAAAACTCTCAGTACAGAAATACATCACCAGAACCCTCATCAGTGCAGAAACACAACATCAAAACCCTCCTCAGTACAGAAATACATCCATATAACCCCTATCAATACAGAGCACCTTGTCAAAACCCACATCAATACATCACCTGACCCACCAGAGGGTCTGGTGATGGTCATAAATAGGTCATAGTGGTCATAAATAGGTCTGGTCATAAATAGAACCCTCATCATTAACACAATTCCTCATCACAACCACCATCAGTACTTGGTAAAACAATTGTAATGTCAGGTTACACATTTGTACTGCATGAACCTATAACTCCTACTACATCCTTAACAATGGTAAGAATACTGGGAGTTGTTGTTACCAGCCATCAATAGAAGCATACAGGAACCACATGAGAATTAGTCATTATCACAAATAATTATTTACATCCAGGTACCTTATAGATGACGTTGTCTCCGATCGGGGTCGTCTATTTCATCTTGTCCAGGCACCTTGATGACTTTTCACATCCGCAGTTCATCTCTGCAGACACCTATTTTCTCCGGTCTTCTGCAGTACATCCCAGCACGATACCCTTAAAAATAGCAGAATTGTCAAAATTTTCCTAAGTAAAATTATCTGCCCTTCACTGTGCCCCAGAATACATAATTGTTCCTCCTCACTGTTCCCAGCACATAATATGATTTACACACTGTCCCTCTCATGGCACATGCCCTCCACACTGCACTCTTCCTCCGTACTGGGCGCCCTGGTCACACTGTCCTCTAACACTATGTCCCCCTATACTGCCCACTGTTTATAATGTTCTATCTCATCAACCTCCCCATCCTCAACATACAGTCCCAGCATGCTGCCCCCTCTCCATACAACCCCACACTACTCACACTCTATTCTGTGCCGCAGCCATCCCCCTCACTCCACATACTGTGTCTACACCGATCCCCCCTCACTCCACATACTGTGCGCAGCCAACCCCCTAACACCTCATACTGTGTCCACACGGATCCCCCTCATTTCCCCTGTGTTCCCCTGATCCCCCCAGTTTGCTCCTCATACATCCCCCATCCACTCCCCCCACCCTGCCCCCGTTTGCTCCTCATACTCCCACCATCCACTCCCCCTACCCTGTCATCTAAGTTTGCTCTTCATACTCCGCCAGCTTGTGCCTCATACTCTCTCCCCACCTTGTTCCCCCAGTTTGCTCCTCATACTCCCCCCACTCTGCTCCTCATACACCCTTTTCCTATCCCCCAATTTGCTCCTCATGCTCCCCACTCTGCTCCTCATAATATACAGTTTGATAGAGATAGAAAATGTACCAGTGGCTCACTTCTAAAGTGTATTCCTGCTGTGCTATGCTAACAGGAACCCCTGACCTTGGTATACTACATCAGTGGGATTTCTGCGGAATAACTTTTATTGTCATTATATTGGTAATGAGGGCTCTGGGTGTAATGGAACCCTCACACGCCGCAATCTCGCCTGGGGACATGAGGCGATCTAACGTGCGCGTGCACATTTTTCATGGTCGCCTCAGATCGCCGCAATTTCGCCCTGAAAGTAAGGCGATATGTCGCTCCGGAAATCGCCTCACCCACAGCGGAAGCAATCCTGACGAATTCCATCACCGCTTCACACGCCGCAATTCCAAAGGCAATGTGGGCGTACATGTTCAGTGTGGCGTGCCACAGTGGTTTACATGCCCCATACACACTCATTGGATAACACAACAGCGTTACGATTGGGCAGCCTGCTCTGGAAGGCTGCCTAATACATGACGCCATTGCCATTGTGTGGTGCTGAACGGACAGCTCTTCAAATATGGCGCGGTGTCAACTGATAGCCAATGGGAACACAGTAGCCCACACCAATCAGTTCAGACGGGGCGCGGACTCCAGCATGCTGAGGCACGCCTACGGGAAATCAGAGGCAACGCTCTTTCCATCACTATCGCCCTATCATACGCCACAACCCGGAAATCTCGCCTTCATGATTGCGGCTGATTTCAGAGCAGTGCTCAGGAATCAGGCGACGGGCAAGAGGCGATTTATCGCCGTGAAATTCCCCAATCACACTCCGCAACTGTGAGGCAATTTCACGGTGATTGCTCCGGGGCGACATATCGCCTTTAGGATTGCCAGGCGAGATTGCGGCGTGTGAAGGTACCATAACTATTGTAAGGAGGCCTGGAGCTGGATGCAGCTCGCAAACCTCTTAGAACTGAAAGTGGCTCACCACTATCTTTCAGGTAACAGAAGTTGACTGCTTTAGAGTCTATGGCATTTTAAACATGTTTATTTATTTTGAACCGACAATGGTTAATGTCAGTTTTTCAGTTTTCCTTTGCTGGTGAGCTGCTGCTGCTGTCTTGATGATGCAGTTTGATGACCATTCCCACCACCCTTTAAATAGCCTCATGACCCATCATCTGATGTCATTGTTAGAGTTCATTCTCTGCCTGACCACCGTGCTTTGTGAAACTCCTGTTCATCTGCTGCTACTGTTCTTCCTGGTGTTGCCCTTTCTCTGCTTTGGATTTTGGCAGCTGATTTAAGAAAGCTTATTGTCTTTTCCCCTGTCTGTTATCAACATCTCTGTGTTGTATTATCTGAAGTGGCAAGGCTAGCGTCTACACCGGCCAGTGCACTAGCCAGTGTTATACTAGGTGACAGCCAGGGTCTAGGCACATGACAGCGGTGGGAAGGACCCACTTAGGGTTGTTAGAGAACGGACAGACACAGGCTGTGTTAGGAGGCATCCCAAACCTCCGCTCACTATGGTTAGGGCCTTCCTTTCCTATTTAATCCTGCTGTCCATCTGTGTTGCACTTTGCAGCACACATTCCTCTGTCTGTATGTGACATCAGAGCTATATGTAGCTCCCAAGGTTAGAACGGTTGGGAACCTCTGCTTTAGTGGAGCTGCAGGGTAATTGAAAATTTTCATCTTTCTATTAGGATTTCCCACATTTTCCTGCTGATTGTTGGACAATCCTTTTAAAAAAATACTGCTTGAGGACAATAAAGTTGATCAAATAAATATAGTAAAATCTTAAGATGTCCATATGCCTAAAGGCCCCGTTACATGGCACGACATCGTCAACGACATCGCTGATATGTCACAGGTTTGGAGGCGTACCAGCGACGTCGTTGCGACCTCGTTGCTTGTGACTCTGGCAAGTTGCTACAATAAATCGTTGGATCAAAGTTGACAAGTTTACCAACATGTTGGAAAACCTGACGATCTCCACTCCAGCAACCTGCTGCATCATTCTGTGTGACCCCTTGATAACGATGTCGTGGACGATTACGCCCATTCACAGCAAAGAGTAGGGATCATTCGCTGGGTTGTGTGAACGATACCTTCTCACCATCGTTGGTGAGTTGTCCATGATATCTACACCTGTGACATCTCACCAACGATGTTGAAATGATGTCAAAAACAACCGCGCGCCACTGAGATCGTTGCCGACATCGTTTCAACGTCGTGCCGTCTGACGGTACCTTTAAATAGCTGTTGTACAAAAGTTTCTCCAGACTCACTCGTCTCCTCTGGCTGGGCTGGGACAGTAGCTTATTTCCTGGGGGTAGCAAAAGGATCAGGTATCTGACATCATTTGCCGCATACACACTTGATGGCCAGTTCCTGATGGGATCTGTGGTGTAAGGTGACGTTAATCAAAAGCAAAGTAGTAAAAACTTCAAAGAAAAGAGGCGTTAGCAGCTCACAGCAGCAGTTTGTCTGCACAAAACACAAAGCTTATTGTGCTGAATCTGGGCATGGTGTAAAATGTAGGCTTATATTGCCCCCATTGCCAACACCTGCATCTGTGTCCAGTTCAGAGCTTCAGATATTTACACTTTTTTTTTGCCTTTTAAGCCTTAAATTATTAAACATTTACATTAATATCAGTCAGTCAAACAAATAGAATAGTTTATTTCAGTCAATATCTAAACAACCTTGAACTTGAGATGAATGCATTTGTTTTTGTGGCGTCTGGAAAATACCTCCATGTAGAAGTTTCAGGCAGTGCTGTAAATTTAGAACGATCAGCAGCTGAATGAAATTAATGGTAGAAAACAGACGAAAACCTTATTGGGTGCCAGGGAATAGAATTTCCAGAAGCTGCTTTTTCTCAGCTTGACTGTACATTGGCACCATCATGTTAACCACTTACAGTTCAGCTATTACTTTCAAAGCTCAATTAGGCCAGAGTGTAATACAATTTTCACAAAGAACTAAGTTTCTGGTCTTCAGAAAAGCAAATATTTTAAATAACACAGCCATAATTCTAATAATGGAAAAATGTTTTCAAGATAGATGGATCAAGGGGAGTTCAGTGATTAGCACTGTTGGTTTGCAGCGCTGGGCTCCTGGGTTCAAATCCCACCAAGGACAACCAACATCTGCAAGAATTTTGTATGCTCTCACTTTGTTTGCTTGCTTTTCCTTGAGTACTCCTTTTTCCTCCTACCCGCCTAATGGCCACTTTACACGTCCCAACGTCGGTCCGATATTGGATCCAACGCCGCGGGAGCGCGCTTTTTCTGGGCAGAATTCCTAGATCGCATAGGAGATTTTACACAGCGCCATATCAGCAGGCAACGCTCCAGCGATGTGTACGCCCCCTTGTACGGCCGACCCAGGAACGACCATTTAACATGGGAGAGAATAGGGGATGTTGTACTTCACATCGTTGTTGGGCTTTTACACAGCACGATCCGGCCACAACGTCCAACCAATATCGGCCCGTTGGAGAGCAGGCTCATTTGATCCCTGATATCGTTTTGGCGTCGTTCGTGCATTGTATTGGACGTTTAAACCATACAATGCACGAACGATATCGGGGCCAACGCACGAACCACGTGACTTTTGGTCAGAGTTGGACGCCGATATCGGGACGTTTAAAGTGGCCATTAGACATACTAATAGAAAATTTAGACTCTAATAAGACTAGGGTCACACTTGTAGGGATGTTTTGGCATGCCTGCCGTAATGCTAGGCAATTTTTTCTGTTGCTATTAGCCAGGGTAGCACATGGCATCTGTTTTGCCTTTGATCCATTTTTGGGATCATTTTTGTCATTTTTGTCCAAAAACGCATATGCATTAAAGGATGGTGCACTTAATTGTCATTGCGTTTTTCAAAAATGCATGCGTTTTTGTTCAGCATCCCAAAAAATGCTGCTAGCAGCATCTTTGGGTGCAGTAAAAAAATGCATGCATTTTTTCTAACATGGAGCCCTATGGGAAACACTTGCGTTAACGCATGGTACATATAGGCACCATGCGTTAACGCATATGCACTTTTGGTGAAAAAATGACTAAGTCTAACAAACAGGCAGGAGCTCAGGAGACACTATTGGCACCCTAAATTTAATGGATCCGTTTTTCTAAAGCCTCAAAAAAGGGGATTGGTATGTGTGACCCCAGCCATTTTGTGGCAAAATTAACGCCAGCGTTAACACATGAGTTACTGCATGGTCATATATGTACCATGCGTTAACGCATGCGTTTCCCATAGGGTCCGATGTTAAAAAAACACATGCGTTTTTGTAAAAGCACCCAAAAACACTGCCAGCAGCGTTTTTTGTTGCTGATGCAAAAACGTATTCCGTTTAAAAGCGTTGCCTTTTGACCATGCATTTATTGCATTGGAGTCTATGGTAGTGATGGGCGAGTCCTAAATTACTCGGAATCGCTTGACTCTAACAAGTCCGAGCCCGGGACTCGCTACTCGTTGCGAGTCTAGCGAGTCCAATGTTAATGAATGGGGAAGCGAGTAATAGCGAGTAGTGTGCGATTTACAGATCGCAGATGTGTCTCGGAAGCTTCAGCCTGAAGCAATCCTAGTTTTGTCAGAGACTCTGACAAAACTAGGATTGGCATTGACTTGCATTGGACTCGTTTACTGTGCAAGTAATCGCTGGGAAACTCGCACAGTAAGGAGTCATGCTGTCTGCTCTGTACAGGCTGCCGCAGCTCCAGGGTCCTAGAGCCCGCCTGCTCTTCCTGTGTGTTACAGAGCTGAGATTGTTCTCAGTCTGCTCATCCCTGTGCATAGACATCTATATCTATGCACAGGAATGAGCAGAGAGGACATCGCGGTTTGGACTACGTCGGACGGAAGAGGATTTTTTTAATTAAAGATGGAGTCCCTAATGGCTTTTTTTTTTTATTTCTAATAAAAAATTTCTCTGTGTTGTGTTTTTTTTAAAACAATTTAATAGAAATTCATGGCGGTCATGTCTAATATTGGCGTGACCGCCATAAATTTCGGGCTTAGGGCCAGCTGATAATACAAAGCTGGCCCTAACCTCTTTATTACCCAGCGTGCCACCGCCACCAGGGCCGCTGGAAGAGCGGGGTTCAGCGCCAGAAGAAGGCGCTTCAATGAACGCGCCATCTTCTGGGGCGGCTGCGGGCTGCAATTTGCAGCGGGGAGTGCCCAGAAAGCTTGAGCCTCCCTGCGCTGCGGATTCCAGCTACCAGCTGCTTAGCTGTACCTGGCTAGACATAGAAATTGCGCGGAGCCCCACGCATTTTTTTTTTATTATTTCATGAAATTCATGAAATAATAAAAAAAAGGACTCCACTATATTCTTGTGTCTGGCCAGGTGCAAATAGGCACCTGGGGGTTGGGGGCAGCCCGTCGCTGCCTGCTGGATCCGGCTGGTTCCAGAAATACGGCGAAGCCCATGTAATTTTTGTTTTCTGAAAAATCAATAAAACAATCCTAAAAAAGGGACTGCATCTTTATTAACCCCTCGCCCATGGTCCAGAGGTTAATAAAGATGCAGTCCCTTTTACATTGTTTTATGGATTTGTCAGAAAAAAATTTCACGTGGGCTTCGCCGTATTTCTGGAACCAGCCGGATCCAGCAGGCAGCGACGGGCTGCCCCCAACCCCCAGGTGCCTATTTGTACCTGGCCGGACACAAGAATATAGGGGAGCCCTTTTTTTTAATTATTTCATGAATTTCATGAAATAATAGAAAAAAAATGCGTGGGGCTCGCGCAATTTCTATGTCTAGCCAGGTACAGCTAAGCAGCTGGGGGCTGGAATCCGCAGCGCAGGGATGCCCAAGCTTTCTGGGCACACCCCGCTGCAAATTGCAGCCCGCAGCCGCCCCAGAAGATGGCGCGTTCATTGAAGCGCCATCCTCTGGCGCTGAACCCCGCTCTTCCAGCGGCCCTGGTGGCGGTGGCACGCTGGGTAATAAAGGGGTTAATACCAGCTTTGTTATACAAGCTGGTATTAAGCCCGAGATTCTTAATGTCAGGACACGCTTGACCCGGCCACTAAGAATCTCCAATAAAGGGTTAAAAAAACACAACATAGAGAAAAATTTTTATTACAAATAAAAAAAAAAGCCATTAGGGACCCCATCTTTAATTTAAAAAATCCTCTTCCGTCCGACGTAGTCCAAAACGCGATGTCCTCTCTGCTACATCCCTGTGCATAGATATAGATGTCTATGCACAGGGAATGAGCAGACTGAGAACAATCCCAGCTCTGCTACATCATCTCTGTGAGCAGGCGGGCTCTAGGACCCTGGAGCTGCGGCAGCCTGCACAGAGCAGACAGCAGTTACTTTGCGAGTTTCCCTGTGATTACTTGCACAGTAATCAGACCAATGCAAGTCAATGGCAATCCTAGTTTTGTCAGAGTCTCTGACAAAACTAGGATTGATATTGATTTGCATTGGACTCGTTGCTGTGCGAGTAATCGCTGGGAAACTCGCAGAGTACCGAGTCCTGCAAGTCCCTTACTACTCGCCGAGTAACGAGTCCTAGCGAGTAGACTCGCCCATCCCTAGTCTATGGATCCGCTTACACATGCATTTTTCACACCTTTCAGCATGAAAAACATTAGCTTTTGGCGGATCCAAGTGTGACTCTAGCCTAAGTCCCAGTGGGGACAGTGAGGATAATCTCTGCAAAGCCCTGTGTAATATGAAGGCACTATATAAGCAATGAATAATAAATAATGGAGGACCAAAGAGAAGTGAAAACACTTATAATGTCACTCTAATCATTTCTCCAAAACTTTTTTGTAACATAAGGATACAGTATGCTACATAAAATCCCATCTGTTATAATAAAACTAGAGATGAGCGGACCTGTGGATGTTCAGGTGAACCAGGTCCGGCCAAACTTTTTAAAGAAGTCCAGTTCGGCACCCGGGTCCAACCCAAACTTGACCTTGAACCAAGATTCCCTATGAAATGTTCAAGGTAAATAGCTAAATATATCATAACAGCATACTTACCAGAGTGCTTGCTGTAGGTCTGCTAGGCCATTGCTGATAGAGGACCAGACCTAAAATATCAATAATAAAAGTATCAAAAAACTATAATTCTTTCTAGCAACTGAATGTATTTATCTACATCTATATTTAACATGATCTTGGCCAATAACAAAAAGCTTGTGGAATACCAGACACTACTATTATCTGAATAAAAACCCCATAAGATCACACAAAACTATAGTTAGCCTGTAAAGATGGTATTTGGTTGTGTAAAGCAAAAAAATCTATTATCTAAGGATGTGTTCCTGTGTCCAACTACAGTACAAGAATATTTCTTATTGTTTGGCTCTAGGAGATTAAATTGGGCTTTGACCATTGTCATATTGTTTGTCAAGCTTCTAAGACCCCAGAAATGGAAAGCCAGAATTGCATACAAGCCAATATCACATCATGGGGGCATCTCAATTGCAAAAGACGCCAGAAAGGATAACAAGTCAATATATTGCATCAAATTACTGCACATTTTCCTGATAGGCATAGAAGGGAAGATTTGGGAAACAATATTCAAATAAAAGTACATATTCACATTAGGCACTGGTGGTCCAGTGTTAAAAACATCTACGGGCTGCTGATTTCTGACATAACTTCTCAGTAGTACAGCGCTTCATGTGAAGATCGTGGAGATGACAGGGCTTGCCATCAAGGAGATATTAGCACACACAATCCTATCCAATAGGTAGTGGGGCACCACCTAAAGCTATGCCCTACTTCCAGGGAGCTACTCAAACTGAATAAACCAACATAAAAAAAGAGTAAAGGCTCCATGTAACATAATCAGAAAGTTCATTTATTAATATGAGAAGGATTAGGAAAAAGAAGGAGGGATAAAGTGTCACTGAAAATACACCACCTGGATATCTGGTGTCATATAAATTTCCTTGAACCATCAATACATATTAGTCACCATATGTACAACTGTATTAAGGGTATATACCATCCTGAACGGGTCCTGGATAGTCTTAACCATATATCTTTAACGGTGGATAAAAAAAAAAAGGGGTGGGGGGGTGTATATAGGACTTCTGTCAGGTACAATATAACCATCATATTATAATTAGCTTCCCAAAACTGGAAGTATTAAAGTGCATCATAGTATAGGGTTAATGTCCCTTTCACTAAAGTGCCTAGTGTTGATTGCCACCTGCCCATATATACGTCTCAAGACCCGTAACCCGGGTTAAGGTACCACAAGATACTGTACAGACTCAGATTGAGGGATCAGGCATCCATGAAACTAATTGTTACCTGGTCCATCCGCGGCCATACTTCTAGCGACACACAGGGGTAGTAGCGTCAGCCTTGTGAACCCCAACGCGTTTCGTGACCCTTTACATTATGGGTCACTTCCTCAGGGGTGCAGTGGTGGAGAATGTGGGTAAGCCGATCCTATGGGACATCAGAGTATGGTTGCTGACGGTAATGGTGGAAGTGCACGTGAATGGCTTGGTTGCTATGAGCAACCACAAGACAAGCAGGGAAACAAGCATCTGGCTGGTGGCTCGGTGGGGCCACGAAAACTCCAGGCCATCGCACTCAAGTCCAGTTTTTGCTGGTGGCTCGGCGGGGCCACCAAGACTCCAAGTCAGTGCTCTCAAACCTGGAGCTGTCTCGTTGGGTGGCGATGTTGCTCTGGGAGATAGCGAGAGGCACTGTGGACTGGGTCCTGGGACTGTCGTGGGGTATCCCCAGAGTGTATCCCCTATAGGCTTGAAGGCCGGGCAGCACGGTGGCTCAAGTGGTTAGCACTGCAGCCTTTGCAGCACTGAAGTCCCGAGGTCCTGGGTTCAATTTCCACCAAGGACACCAAGGACAACATCTGGAAGGAGTTTGTTTGTATGCTCTCCCCGTGTTTGCATGGGTTTCCTCCAGGCACTCCAGCTTCCTCCCACATTGCAAAGACATACTGATAGGATGTATAGATTGTGAGCTCCAAGAGGGACAGCATTACTGATGTATGTAACGTGGTATGGAATTAATAGTGCTACATAAATGAATAAATATTATTATTATAGTTTCCCACAAGGAATTGGAGTCCTGAAAGGTGGCGTTATTGTCACGCTGGGAGCGGGAGAGACACTCAGCGTAGGACAACGACGGGGGGGGGGGAATAAGGAGTCCCTAAAGCTATGGGCACAAGAGGGAGAGGGTGACCCCTAGTCTTACTGGGGCTGACCCTGTCTGCCCTGACGTCCCTATACAGTTTCCTCAACTGTCGCCGACCACGAACCTCGTCCCTCTCTGATCCTAGCACTACCTTATCTAAGGATCAGATGGAGAGGTTCACTAGACCCCTCCACTAACAACTAAAGACAAACACAAGGAAAAACAGACAATGGGGAAAGAAAACACTTATCTTGCAGCAGAGCACAGCAACCTCCACAACCTCAGCTTCTGCTGGAGCAAGGATAATGAGTGCACAAGGAAATATCACCTGCACCGAGGGAGGGCAATGAAACTCCTTATAAAGGTGGGAAGAACCTGCTGGGTCCTAGTGACCCAGAATACTGGTGTAGAAACCAGACCGAGCACAAGACCTTCCCAGCCGTCTCCCCATGATAGGGAGATCTTATCATACCTTCTCTCTATCTACACAGAAGGTAAATGCCCCTGAAAGACGGACCGTCCTCAAACATTATGGCTGATTGGCCAAACGCTGGGACCGTCTGCGCGTGGCCTCTACCCTGTCATCCGTGCCACCCGTGACAGTACCCCCCCGTCCACGAGTGGCCCCCGGACACTCAGGACCAGGCTTATCCGGATGGGAACGGTGAAAAGCGCGGACCAGCCTAGCGGCGGAGACTTCCGACGCCGGCACCCACATCCGCTCCTCAGGACCGTATCCCCTCCAGTGCACCAAATACTGAAGAGAACGGCGCAACCTGCGAGAATCAACCACCTTTGAGATCTCAAATTCCAAATTCCCCGCCACGCAGATGGGCTCCGGGGGCAAAGGAGACGGGTTAGACGACGGCACATACGGTTTGAGGAGCGACCTATGAAATACATTGTGGATCTTAAGAGCTGGAGGTAACGCAAGACGAAACGCCACGGGATTGATAACGGCGGTTATCTGATAAGGGCCAATAAACCTGGGCCCCAACTTCCAAGAGGGCACCTTCAACTTCACAGTCTTGGTAGACAACCACACGTAGTCATTCACACACAGGTCCGGACCTGGCGCACGCTTCCTGTCAGCCATACGTTTGTACCTGTCGCCTAAGAGCTTCAAGCTACTCTGTACCCCCCGCCAAACCGAGGAGAGGGATGAGGTAAATCGGTCCTCCTCAGGAACTCCGGAAGGACTAGTACCACTAAAAGTACCAAACTGAGGATGAAACCCATATGCACCGAAGAACGGTGACTTGCCAGTGGACTCCTGAAGACGATTATTAAGGGCAAATTCGGCCAAGGGCAGATAACTCGCCCAAGTCTCCTGATTGTCAGAGACAAAACACCTCAGATAAGTCTCCAAATTCTGATTCATACGTTCGGTCTGCCCATTAGACTGAGGATGAAAAGCAGAAGAGAAGGACAAAGCAATTCCTAAACGTGCACAAAAAGCCTTCCAAAACTTGGAGACAAACTGAGTACCACGATCAGAAACCACCTCGGAGGGAACTCCATGAAGCTTCACAATCTCACTTACAAACACCTGTGCCAGTGTCCGAGCATTAGGAAGTGCGGGCAGTGCCACAAAGCGAACCATCTTACTGAATCTATCAACCACTACCAGCACTACCGTCTTGCCTGCAGACGCCGGAAGATCGGTGATAAAATCCATTGACACATGTGTCCATGGCCTCTCAGGAATAGACAATGGCAAGAGAGAACCAGCCGGACGGGCATGCGGGACCTTAGCCCGTGCACACACACTACAGGCAGATACGAATTCCGCTACGTCCTTCCGCAACCCCGGCCACCAAAAGCGGCGAGATAAAAGATCGAAGGTGGCCCTACTGCCGGGATGCCCTGCCAATACGGAGTCGTGATGCTCCGACAGCACCCTGAGACGCAAAGATGATGGCACAAAAAGTCTCCCAGAAGGACAGGAGGCAGGGGCGCCCCCCTGGACCTTCAACACCTCCCCCTCCAGATCAGGGCAAAGAGCAGAAACAACCACCCCCTCCTGTAAGATGGGAACGGGACTTTCATGAGCACTACCACCCGGGAAACTACGCGACAACGCATCAGCCTTCACGTTCTCAACCCCCGGACGGTAAGTGACGGTAAAATTAAATCTCGTGAAAAACAAGGACCACCGAGCCTGCCTGGGATTGAGACGCTTGGTAAGACAGGTTCTTGTGGTCGGTAATAACCGTGATGGGATGGACAGCCCCCTCCAGCCAGTGACGCCATTCCTCAAAAGCCAACTTAATAGCCAACAGCTCCCTATTACCAACATCATAATTCCTCTCGGCCGACGACAACTTCGTGGAGAAGAACGCGCAGGGCACCCATCTCCCAGGCGAAGGGCCTTGCGACAATACAGCCCCCACCCCCACCTCAGACGCATCCACCTCCACAACGAAGGGCTGAGAAAGATCGGGCTGATGGAGAATAGGTGCGGAAACAAAACAACGCTTTAGGGAGGAGAAAGCCTGGCGAGCAGACTCCGACCACTCGGAAAAATCTGTCCCCTTCCTAGTCATGTCCGTAAGAGGCGTCACCAGCACCGAATAGTTCTTAATAAATTTACGGTAAAAGTTGGTAAACCCCAAAAAACGTTGCAATGCCCGTAGATTGTCCGGTTGTTCCCAGTCCAGCACCGCCCGGACTTTTTCCGGATCCATCCGAAAACCCAACGGCGACAGGAGGTACCCCAAAAAACGTACCTCCTGAACGGCGAAGACACATTTCTCGAGTTTAGCATACAGCTTATTGTCCCGTAAGACCTGTAACACCTGCTTGACATGGGACTGATGCGTCTCCATATCGGGGGAATAGATCAAGATATCATCCAAGTAAACAACCACAAATCTACCCACCAAATGATGGAATATGTCATTGACAAAGTGTTGGAAAACCGCAGGGGCATTAGTGAGCCCGAACGGCATTACGAGACTTTCAAAATGGCCGTCCGGGGTATTAAATGCCGTCTTCCATTCATCCCCCTCTCTGACCCTAATCAGGTTGTAGGCCCCCCTCAAATCCAACTTGGAGAACCATTTAGCACCCACTACCTGACTGAATAAATCAGGAATCAGAGGGAGGGGGTACGGATCACGGACAGTAATCCGATTCAACTCCCGGAAATCCAAGCAAGGACGGAGGCCCCCATCTTTTTTCTTAACAAAAAAGAAACCAGCCGCAACCGGCGAAGTTGAGGGCCTGATGTGACCCGTCTGCAGACTCTCGGAAATGAAATCCTTCATCGCCTGTCTTTCCGGACCCGATATAGTAAACATCCTAGCTTTGGGCAGTTTAGCTCCGGGAACGAGGTTGATCGGGCAATCATACGCCCGATGAGGGGGCAGGTCTTGGCACCCCTTCTCTGAGAACACATCCTCATACTCCGATAGGAACGGGGGCAGAGATACCGCAGACACCACCGAAAATGAGGTAACCAAACAATTCTCAGAACAAAAATCACTCCATTCCACAATGTCCCGGGACTGCCAATCCACTACGGGATTATGTTTAATCAACCATGGCAAGCCCAGGACAATGGGAGCGGGGAGACCGTCTAGAACATAGCAAGATATCGTCTCTTGATGTTGGGATCCAACCGTCAACTTAATGTCATGTACGATATGTGTGAGACTACCTTGAGCAAGAGGTGCTGAGTCGATGGCATAGATACGGATGGGGCGAGACAATAAACAGCAGTTAAGCCCATGAGCGTCTACAAAATGAGCATCCACCATGCTGACCCCCGCACCACTATCCACAAACACAGAAATACCCTCCGTTTTGCCCTCCAGTGCCACCTCCGCACTTAGGAGGAAACGGGAAGTACAAATGGAGGATACACACACCTCCCGCTTGACCACCTCCACACCCCCCATAGTCACATAAGGTCCAGGCCCCAATAAAATGGTCCCCTTTCCCACAAAAAAAAACAGACCCCCTTCCCCTTGCCCCGGGAGGTACCGGAGGAGAACCTCGAGGCCGCCGCTCCTCCTAGCTGCATAGGTTCCTCCGCACTCGGGAGGAACGACTCACCCTCCGCGTGACCTCCCGGTAACCAGGAATCACCACGAGAATGGCTCCCAGTAACAGGAGGTCTACCCCTCCGCTCCTGGAGGCGTCTATCCATACGAATAGCTAACGACATAGCCGCCTCCAGGGACGGAGGGGTCTCATAAACCGCCAGAGCATCCTTCAGCCTCTCCGAAAGACCCTGACAAAAGTGACTCCTGAGCGCCGGATCGTTCCACTTCGTGTCCGTAGCCCACCTGCGGAACTCAGAACAATACGATTCCGCCGACCGAGTCCCCTGGCGGAGATGGCGTAACCTGGATTCAGCCAAAGAGACACGGTCAGGGTCATCATATATGAGGCCCAGTGCGTCAAAAAATTCATCCACAGAGCGGAGACAAGTAGAGTCCTGTGGCAGAGAGAAAGCCCAGGACTGGGGATCTCCCTGCAGTAGCGACATAATAATTCCTACACGCTGCTGCTCATCACCAGTGGAATAAGGCCTAAGCCTAAAATATAATTTACAGGCCTCTTTGAACACAGTAAACTTATCTCTACCTCCTGAAAACCTGTCAGGGAGGGCAACCTTAGGTTCAGGTCTGGCCTGACCCAATGCTTGATTCCCCAAGACACCATTTTGTGGCTGCGGGCCCTGTAAAGCCGACCGAAGGTCCGCAACCTCCAAAGACAGGGACTGCAGCTGCTGGGCCAAAGCAGACACAGGATCCATAAGGAAAGGAAAAAAAATCGGTTCCTCCCCTGTCCTTCAGTTACAGTATTGGCAGGTGATAATGTCACGCTGGGAGCGGGAGAGACACTCAGCGTAGGACAACGACGGGGGGGGGGGGGAATAAGGAGTCCCTAAAGCTATGGGCACAAGAGGGAGAGGGTGACCCCTAGTCTTACTGGGGCTGACCCTGTCTGCCCTGACGTCCCTATACAGTTTCCTCAACTGTCGCCGACCACGAACCTCGTCCCTCTCTGATCCTAGCACTACCTTATCTAAGGATCAGATGGAGAGGTTCACTAGACCCCTCCACTAACAACTAAAGACAAACACAAGGAAAAACAGACAATGGGGAAAGAAAACACTTATCTTGCAGCAGAGCACAGCAACCTCCACAACCTCAGCTTCTGCTGGAGCAAGGATAATGAGTGCACAAGGAAATATCACCTGCACCGAGGGAGGGCAATGAAACTCCTTATAAAGGTGGGAAGAACCTGCTGGGTCCTAGTGACCCAGAATACTGGTGTAGAAACCAGACCGAGCACAAGACCTTCCCAGCCGTCTCCCCATGATAGGGAGATCTTATCATACCTTCTCTCTATCTACACAGAAGGTAAATGCCCCTGAAAGACGGACCGTCCTCAAACATTATGGCTGATTGGCCAAACGCTGGGACCGTCTGCGCGTGGCCTCTACCCTGTCATCCGTGCCACCCGTGACAGTTATTCATAAGGGGGGGACATGGCCCTAAGGGAGGTAGAGTTCCTAGGGAGGGCCACTCCTGAGGCCTACCTGATGCCCGGTAAAGCAAATGGAGTCACCTGCATTCATGGGCACACTGTAGACTACCCGGTCTCGAAAGTTATCATTGAGTTGACCAGAGACATTAGTAGTCATGATGTGGGTGTGGTCCTGGGTTTAGCGTGTTCAATCATAATAGGCCGGGACTCTAAATTGTTTTCTTATTTGTGGGAGCAAGGGTTCAGGTCTGGCTGCTCCTACCAGAGCCATAACAGTTCTAAGGGGGCGCTGACACAGCAGGAGGCTAAAGAGGTTACCTGTGATCTATACATGTATGATAACGAGTCTGTTCCTCATGAGGGTGACAGTCTGGAGGTAGGGGTGACCAAAGCACCCTGTGGGAAACCCCAATGTGGAGACATGACAGGAAAAGAGAAACATGACCTTTTGACTGGTACAGCTGAAGTAGCCCGAGAGAAGTTAGCTAGCGACTTGCTGATCTGAAATACCAGGGAGTGTGTCTATGACTCCCAGAACAACTTTAACTCAGTGATGACAGACAAAGAGTACCTGAGGGAGGGGCCAAGTCAGGGCCCCAAATCCTCTCGTCGCCGGAAACCTAAAGCAACCAATGAAGCTGTGCCAGTTGCGCCATTCGAAAGAGTGACGAAAGTAGAGGAAAAACATCCCGTGCGTCTGTTACCGGACTGATACCTCTTCAAGATTGAGAGGCGATCAAGAAGGAAGCTGGGATGATATTGCCCGTGGGAAACTCTGGTGTACTGACAGCCTACCAAGAGGACAAGAAGGTCTCCAAGGTCTGAATGGGTAAACAGTGGGCGGTCAGCAGGTCATCTCATGGATATGGGCAGTGCTAGGTCCGAGAGGGTAGACAACTCCCAAGACCCTGAGAATGAAGAGAGGGAAGATCGGAAGCCTTCTGAAAATGATATCATTGTTGCCCAAAGGAGAGCATCAGATGGGGCTGCTGATGTCCAAGAGTTGTGTGTGTGAATCTGTGGCCAGATGCAGGGGTGAAGAGGGCTCCTGGAGTGGGGAACCGAGGCTGATCCTGGAGGGCGCTCGACTCAGGCGTGGGCACAGTCATCGACCTGGAGACCTGCCACAGAATGGAGGTTTGGTGGCAACTGTCGGGCCTAAACACGTGGTGAGGAGGCCTTGGTGATGCTCTGTGTCCCCGGTGACTCAGGTTTGCCAATCCCTGTTATGGATCCAGGGGAGCCGCAGTCCATGGATGTTGTATGATGGGCTGTGAGCGTGTGTGAGGACGTATGTGATCCATGGATGTGTTAGGATGGATCACATGCGGTGTGGAAGGTATCGGTCAGGCTGGAACCAGTACCATACCAGGTGGTATGAGACCGAGTACGGCTTGAGAGCCAGACGTTCATGGACACTATTGGGACCGACCATGGGTCCTGATATGGTCCCGTTGATCTTGGAGGAATGTGTGTGAAGGCTGTCCACAGTGTAACAGCCCGTGTGAGACCTGTGTGAGCAGGGCTGTACCCGAATCCTGGGAGTGGGTTAGTATTAAGTGTTATTTAAATAGAGTTAGGTGGCTGGAACTGCCATTGGGACCCACAGGGCCCAAAGATAGTTAGTTATGGTAAATGTATGTGTTCTACAATATATGTAATTTAATGTATTATGTGATGTGCTTTTGTAGTGTAATGTAATGTATTATGTGATGTGCTTATGGTCAATGTTTGATGTGCTACCGGTTTATGATATGTATGTGAGAAATAAATGGGTAGTCATTTGTTACATTATAAGCACATGTTGGTGTCATTATGCTGCAAGCGAGATCCACGGGTCGCTACCTAACAGCAGGAAGAGCTTCGGAGATGAGCTGCTAAGAGGCGAGTAGCTGAGCTGGAGGATGAAGTCGCTGAGCTGAAAGGTCACCTGGCAGTATGCCAGACGAGGAATGAGGTCACCTTGGAGAAGGTAAAGCGTCCAGTGTTCTCCCTAGGTGAACGCGCCGAAGAAGCCAAAAGCCAGTTAAACCTGAGTTTTGATCCAGGTGAGCCTGTAGGGACCAGCAGTAACAGTAAGACAGAAACGTTTCTCTTTACAAGTGCCTCGAGGAGGTACCAGAAGACCTGAGAGAACAATGCTCCAGGGAGGGGGTGCATGAAGACTTCAAGAAAGCCGAGGGAGCCTGTATGGTGGACATGACCCCAAAAGCTAAACAACTGG
This sequence comes from Allobates femoralis, assembly GCA_033576535.1. Lineage (NCBI taxonomy): Eukaryota > Metazoa > Chordata > Amphibia > Anura > Aromobatidae > Allobates > Allobates femoralis. Next base: position 217,783,207 of record JARQOC010000003.1, read on the forward strand.
TGGTCCTGTCCACAACGGAAGTCACGGTAAGGAGGGTGGCTATCCTAAGGGACATGCACGGGTGATGTTTTTTGCACGAAGCATACTGTGCAGTTGAAGACTGAAGAAGCCATCAGACAGCTGCAGCTAGCGATGAAAGCCTAAATTCTGCAGGAAACCATTATCCGGGTACCGAAGACTCTAGTAAAAAAGCTTGTTAGGGGCAAAGTTAAGCCATGCAAGACATGGTCTGGGGTGTTTACAGTAAGCTGTCCACGTGATCATCGGGGCTGGATACCTGATGCAGATGGCATGGTGCCATTCTCTGTTATAGGTTCGGAAGACACTATCGGATTCATCTTAATGCTAATTAAGTACCATGTGACCCACCTGTGAGAAGTGGAGCGGCTTAATCTTGCAAGACTGAGAGCTGAGAGACAGCAACTGATGACTAGCAGAAAGCGACAGCTGTCTGGGAAGAGAGGGACCCGACAACAAAGGGGTACCCCAATTAGCAGGTTGGCCATGGCAGAAGTTGGAGCCAGAAGATGTAAGTGGTGTTATGGCTCTCCAGTGGTCACAGACAATGATGAAAGTTGCCAACAGAGGGGTCCCCATAGACGTCTTGAGGGTAGTGGGTGTAGTTGGGTTGGAGATAGTGCATCCTCCAGTGTCTCTAGTCTGACAGGCCCACTCAAACAGCCTGATACCGTGGATACCAAAGCACATGAATCTACTTACAGTACTGACCATTGGGGGTGGTATAGGCCCGACATGAAGTCAACTTCGACAAGTAAAATGTCGATGTCTGATGGCAAGGTCCACACCGAGACACGATCACTGACATTGACGGGTGATAGGTCCCTGAGTGAGGGGCTACGGTGGCTGTCTCCTGTTCTGGGAGCTATGAGGCACACCAGTTGAGTGATGGGCTCCTGTGTAACTGTGGGTGGCACAGCCCCAGCATTTTGTTTGTTCAATCCTACGGACTTGAACATGAGGGGGAGGGTATGTGGTGCAACGGTTGACTGCCATACTGGTGTCGGTGCTCGGACTTGAGGTTCCACGACTCTGGTAAGGCATTAGATGTGAAAGCAGAAATGTAGGGAAGCAGGGAGGGGAAATACGCTTCACCGGAATAGCCAAAGCCGCTTGTGCACGGATGGACCTCCAATTCAATCCAGAGCAATAAAGTGAAATGATCCAGCACCTGACCATGTCTCCAATATCTTCAAAGTGCTTTATTTGTGCATTAAATCATAAAACATATGACACGGTTTGGTGGGGCCAATACCCCATGTCAAATGTTTTATGATTTAATGCACAAATAAAGCATTTTGAAGATATTGGAGATTTTGGTCATGTGCTGGATCATTTCACTTTATTAGATGTGAAAATCTGCAAGTTGAAAGCCAGGGGAATGGCTGTCTAACCTGGATCCTCCTGTGGGCGTGACACATCAGACATAAGCAGACTCCCTCTTGGTCACATGGGCTGTGAGGTCAGAAGCGGTCCTGCACCATGAGATGTAGAGGAGCCTTGTGACCAGAACGACATGGTCCCAGAGCCCACAATAGGTGAGGAGACCAAAGGGAGGCCTGGATCAACACTGACTCAGGGAGTGTGAATTTGGTCTGAGCCTGGTCCGAACAAGAGTCTGTGATCATGTAGAGGCAGCATCTCTTCATCATGGACTATAGCCAGTGATCACTTTAATGGAATAAAGCCAGTGATTGCTATTATGAACTAATCAGGACAGGCTGTGTGTAATCCCAGTCATTGGGACAGTTTGATGTGACCGAGTTACTGTATGTGCTATGTGCAGTTTATGAGACATATGAATAAACTGCTGGACTTTATGTCATTTGAAAACACGGTTGTTTGCATTGCTTTCCACTGCCAAGCAAGACACTCAGTGTGCGTTACACCACAATGGGTACAGTTGATGCTCAACCCTTAGTACACTATATAGAGGGAGCATGTAGATCCTTACTAAGTTGCAAACATAATATTTACATTTCAAATAAAATTTTGGTGTCCTACTGAGATATACAAGAAAGGTAGACTCTGTTCTAGTTACTGTCTGTATCTAACAAGTAACTGACCTCAAGTACTATGTTCTGAACAGCAGACAAGCAATACTGGGCAAGTGTCTTCTAACCCCAGAACTTACCAAGGGTACATCAGGCTCCAGAGTATTCACCATTCCTGGGAGTTATTTATTAAAGACCAAGGTAGGTATCACTACTGCGTCTCTGAATATGATCCAGCTTTCAGGGAACGTACATAGGAAAACGGATATTTCTTGTAATTTCTCTTCTTGTTGTTCAGGAGGTTCAGTTCACCCAGGTCTTTATTCTTGACAGTTGGGATGGATTCAGTTTAAGTGTATTACGAGAGACCGGTTTGTGTGTTTTCCCTCCATCTCTTGTGATCTATTATAATTTATTATCTTGATGTTCTTGGAGGCAGATGGTGTACAGTTCTGCTTTCCATTGTTCATCCAATTTATGGATCCAGGCTTTGTGTTTTAGCATGCAGTCTCCAACTTGAAGTGGTCTTGCTTGTTATATTGTTGCTCCTGTTTCTGTCTTGCTTTGTGTAGATGTTCTGCAACGCACTGCTGTACTTTCTGATACTGTTACTGTTGTTCTTGAATTCCATGGGCATTGGAAGGATTAAAAATATCTTCAGGTCTGATGACTCCCATTTGGTGATCTACTGACAATTTGCCTGGTCTCACCCACATCAAGTGATTAATTGGTGGAATTGATGGGGACTTGATTGTAGAGGTCCACTAGGCCAGGCAACTTCTCTGGCCACTAGTTAAGCTTTTCAAATGTATCTTCAATAGTACCAAGACAATTCCATTCATTCTTTCACATAATCCACTTCCTTGCGGGTGGTAAGATGTCATCCATATTTTCTAACATCCGTATAATGCACAGATTTCTGGAAAAAGTTACACTTCAAAGGCTAGACCTTGTTCAGTCAATACCTGGTTGGGGTAACCAAGAAGGTGAAAAAAATGTCCTTTGAAGGCCTTAGCTATGGTCTTAGCACTGAGATTATTAAGGCTGGCTTCACACCACGGTGTGATCAGGTCCGGGGCTGTCCGGGATGACCCTGACAGCCCCGGACCGGATCAGCACACAGAACCGGAGGGCCAAATGTGCCCTCCGGTCCTGTGTGCAGCTGGATGCCTGTAATTGCAGCCGCAGCTGCTGTTTTTTCAAGACCGTGGCTAGCATGGAGCTAACTGCGGTCCTGAAACAACAGCAGTGTGCAGCCGCCAGTGTCCGGTTCCCTGATCCTCCCGATCCGGGGCAATCCAGGCCCATAGGCTTCCATGTTAGGGAGCGCCAGATTGCCCCGGCTCCGGGAGAATCTGACCGAATCCGGGATCCGGCAAATTGGGGAGATTTTTCTCCCCGGACAAAAAAATGATGCAAGCATCATTTTTGTGTCCGGAGAGAATAATCTGTATTCTCCCGGATTGTCCCGGAGTGATGAATCCGGATGGTAGAGAACTGCCATCCGGCTCCATCCGGCCCATAAGCTGCTATGGGGCCAAAAACCGGTCCGGGGCTGTCTGGTTTACACCGGACAGCCCCGTGGTGTGAAGCCAGCCTAACTGGTGTGACTATTAGGAATGGGGAATAATGCATACTAATATCCTGATTAACTGGGTAGTAGCTGCATATGATCCAGGGATACCATCTCCAATGGCTGTTTGGTGATAATTGGCTGCAGATGAGCCCTCTGACTTGTCAGATCTTTCCCTTTTAGTTCACATGAACCACATTTTCTGCACTATTTCTAAATGGAGCTTCACATGCTGGGCCAGTAGAAGCAGTAACATCTCAAGTTGCTTCCAAACAAAGTGGCCATTCTGAAAGTGGTAAGCAGCTAGAACCATGGGAACATCTGCTTTCAGTACCGTCACTTGTCATATGGGTTTAGGTGAGGTTGGATCAATTTGCCTTCATGTAATAATAATTTTTATCTTTTCTTTCCAGAGCAGGTAGATCTCTGGGGGTTTTCCTTTTTTCAGGAGACAACCTGTCAGGCATCAGAAGCTGCTTCACGTGGCACAGCACTGAATCTTTGTCTTGTGCTTCTTTCTACTCAAAACGGGGCATTCTTCTGGACCCTGGATGCTTATCAGCCATATGACCTGGTGATAGTAAGCTGGCATTTCTACATCTTCCAGCTAGTAAGGGTCTTCTTAAAATAAAGGATCATTCAGCATCCGAGATAGCGCATCGGTAAAACTGTTCTTTCTGGCCTGATAATTTATCAAGAATTGATAATAAGATAATTTCTCCATTTATTTCTGCTCCAGAGCACCTAGTCAAGCTGTATTCAGATGGATAAATGGATTATTATCAGTGTACACAGTAAATTTGGAACTAGCTATGTAATGCTTGAATCTTCCAGTTATAGCCCAAAACACAGCCAGTAATTACAGCTTGAAAAAGCTGTAGTTTGAGTGGTTTATTTCTGATGGTTGTAGTGATCTGCTAGCACAGGCAATTATTCCATACTAGGGATAGAACAGCTCTTACTCCCATGTTGCTTGCATTTGTATGCAAGATGAAAGGTCCACTGTAGTCAGGATACGCTACAACCTCTTACCCAGTGGGGGCCTGTTTCAAGTCTTGGAAAAACTTTGACAGCCGTATACTCCATTCAATGGGAGGACTCTTGTGTCAACTTCGTGTAGCCAGGAATAAAGTAGTGGTAGTAGCCAACAATGCCAAAGAACTGATGGACGTCCCCAACAGTGGTTGGTGCTGTCCAGTTACAGATAACTGTTAACTTGTCCACACACATGCAGATGCTCCCATCCTTTTTTTTAACCAAAACCAAAGGGGAAGCCCATGTACTATAGCTTTCCCTAACCTATCTTGTCTGTTTCATCTACCTCTTGATATTTTTAGGGGTAATTTGTCTATACTTTTCTTTTTTCAACAGCTTTGTCGTGTGGGTATGTAAACCTGGATGGGGCTTACTCTACCAAAGTTAAGGGGGTGTTTGCTGAATACATAACCATACTCTTGAACTACCCTCAGAACACCATTTTTTTCATGATGAAATGTAGTGTCTGTACCAATGTGCCACTCCTGACACCTTTTTTTTCCGAGCCCTGAATCATCATTGATACATTCAGAAGTTAGTGCACCTATCCTATATAGTCTGGCAAACGTGGAGTACTGGAGCAGGCGTACCTTCTTCTCCCCACCAATCAACACCTGTACTGAAACTCTATCCTTAAGTATGTTTATTACTTAGTGCACTGCAAGAATGGGGGGCATACTAATCGAATACACTGGCTCAAGTATGGCATCATTATCTCCACCTCCTATACCTACAGCAATTCTGCATAACAGGATTGTCTGGCTCCTATGGGCTAGAAAAATAGTTTTTTTTCTGTAAGTCTCACACCTCCTATCTCTCCACTACAGAGCTTGTCTCTCCCCCATGGGACAGTCTGCAAAGTGTCACTGACTACATAAATAATATCATCCAGGCAGTGTTCCATCATATTGCATAATAAAGGGGGTTTTTGCTAGGGTCGCCACAACAAATTAGTGCTCAGGGATCTGCTCCTACATGTCAGAGAGCGAATATACAGTATCTCTTGTGGACCACCTAGCCTTACTCCTAGGGTTTGGTACGCTGCACCAAGACCTTCCCATTTAAAGGACAATTTCTTTCGAAGTGACCAGCTTTGTCACACCATCTGCAAATAGGTTGGCTGGACAGATCAAACTAATTGGTGGCCCTTAGGGCAATATGGGCATGCCTTCTTTGGGATGTTGATAGGTGATTTTGTCAATATCACAACAGGTCTACTGGGCTGGAAGCCAACTGAAGAGTCTGAACCATTTGGCATGGCACAGCAACAATTTTTGACAAGTCATTCACTTGCTTTTGTAGGGTTGAGGTAATATTGTCTGCCAGAGTCTGTGCAGATAATATTGCTGGTTTCTTTTCCATGGAACTGTGCACAACTGCTTGGCTGCAACCAACGGTCTCATGATAGGTAATTGCAATGGGGTAGCACGCTGTCAAATTGACCACATCGGCAGGCTCATAAAGGATATGGATAGACTGTTCCTTGAATTATGCAAAACCTATATCAGGATTTTGGAAAGACTGCATCAGCAGCTGCACTTTAGCTGATTTGGAAAGGAGGCCTGCTATGAACTGCTCTTTTAATTATTTTATCAGCCTCTCGAATTATTTTATTAGCCTCTCGAATGCTTCCAGAATCAGTCGGCAGAATGTTCCTCAGGGCCTTCTGCAGATTTAGTCTATAGTCCCTTATAGTCTCTTGAGGTCTTTGAGTACAGGTGAAAAACCTCATTTTCATTTCTGCTGTAGTTAAGGTTGAAAAGGTATCTCTTAACTTAGTGAGCACAGCTTCTACAGTTTGGTTGTGTCAGGTCAGGACTTGGCCTCTCTATATACAGCACCAGTAAGATGACTGATTAGAATAGTAACTTTTTGTGCCTCTGTTAGGCTGGCTTCACATTAGCGTTTGTGTCTGATGGCATGCAGACACAAACGCTGTCAGAAGCAGGGTCCAAATGATGTGTCCGCAGCGGATAATGTCCGCCTGCGGACACATCACTAGGGAGCCCGGCAGCCAATCGGCGCTGTCTGGGGGCGGGCCGGGGGCGGAGATCAGCGCCGGAGATCTCCGCCCCCCGGCCGCCGATAAGCTCCGGGACTGTCGGCGGGGAGAACAGCTGATCTGACAGCTGTTTGAATCTTCCCGCGCCGACACTGTGAGGAGATGTCGGCGCAGGAAGATTCAAACAGCTGACAAATCAGCTGTACTCCCCGCCGACATCGCTAGGAGATTACAGGTGGCGGGGAGAAGGAGGACAGCAGAGGGTCAGCTGATCTCCCGGTGGCCGTCGGTGAGCTCCTGTGACATCACCGGCGGCCACTGGGAGATTTTTCAATGGGTCCGCAGCGTTCTCCCGCGCTGTCAAGCGCTGAACACTGCGGACCCATTGATGGCAATGCATTTTTTGTGCGCTTGGGGACGCTTGCTGATCTTCCAAGATCCCCAAACGCACAAAAAAATGCTGCAAGCTGCGTCCCGGGTGCGGATGCTGGACACCGGAAGGAGCAGATATCGTCCGCATCCGCACCCAAACGCAGCAAACGCAGGCACTATGCGTTCCTATGTTAAACATAGGAACCGCAGTGCGCATGCGTTTGAATGCTTATGGGAACGCAGCATACGCTGCGTTCCCATACGCAAATGTGAAGGCAGCCTTATAGGGTTTAGCTGAAAGAAATTCTGCAGCTTGTCCTCAAATTCTTACAGAGCATTGGTCCTATCGCTATAATGCTGTAGCCAGGGGGCACAAAAGATATATGGCATGGTGAGCAGCAAGATGGATGTCATGGTACTACTGCCATAGAAACTAACAGATCCAGCTTGGGAATTCGCTCTTTCCTCTCCTGCAGGTACGTTATCAGCATGTGACATGGCTATCAACTCCTTCTACAGCCAACTCATGGTTAATACTAGTCACTGTTCTGCTGTTGCTGTCTCTCACTAGCCTCTGTGTTACAATTCTACGGCAGGTTTTCAGGTAGATGTCACAGCAAGCTGCGATCCTTTTCTTGATTTTATTTTTCTGTTTGGTTAGTCTCTATCAAGCCAGATGTAATGGCAGCCAATTGTCATGGTAGTCTCACTGGCTGACAGGCCATCCTCAGCAGAAAAAAACTGGGTGAAAGTTGTGGATGGGGAACAGCATGTCTCAATAAACAATGTCCAGACCTCAGGTGCAACAGAAAAAAAATCACTTACACTGGAGCAGTTGGTGATGATGATGATGATGGTTACAGCTCTCCACAGTTATTCACTATGCAGAGTCAACAGCTCCTCATGATATGATGAACCCAGCACTTTTCCGGCAATATATAGTATGTTTTCTCACTCGTGCAGATTATAGCACTATACTATGCACTTAAACTTCTCTTCTAAGTATGGGCCTTGAAATTCTCTTTTCAGTATGGACCTTGACATTCTCTTCTCAGTATGGACCTTGACATTCTCTTCTCAGTATGGACCTTGACATTCTCTTCTCAGTATGGACCTTGACATTCTCTTCTCAGTATGGACCTTGGCATTCTCTTCTCAGTATGGACCTTGACATTCTCTTCTCAGTATGGACCTTGACATTCTCTTCTCAGTATGGACCTTGACATTCTCTTCTCAGTATGGACCTTGACATTCTCTTCTCAGTATGGACCTTGACATTCTCTTCTCAGTATGGACCTTGACATTCTCTTCTCAGTATGGACCTTGACATTCCCTCCTCAGTATGAACCTTGGCATCCACAGCAACTCAGGCTTAGATGTAAAGTACCTGAGCTCTCTTCCCACCACTAGCAATTCAAGATTGTATCAAGACATCCCTCTTTTGATCCTTAACTGATGTTGTCTGGCATTTGGCACTTCTTGGACACTATGTCCCACATGGTTGCAAAGATTTAGCAGATTATAGCACTATACTATGCACTTAAACTTCTCTTCTAAGTATGGGCCTTGAAATTCTCTTTTCAGTATGGACCTTGACATTCTCTTCTCAGTATGGACCTTGACATTCTCTTCTCAGTATGGACCTTGACATTCTCTTCTCAGTATGGACCTTGGCATTCTCTTCTCAGTATGGACCTTGACATTCTCTTCTCAGTATGGACCTTGACATTCTCTTCTCAGTATGGACCTTGACATTCTCTTCTCAGTATGGACCTTGACATTCTCTTCTCAGTATGGACCTTGACATTCTCTTCTCAGTATGGACCTTGACATTCCCTCCTCAGTATGAACCTTGGCATCCACAGCAACTCAGGCTTAGATGTAAAGTACCTGAGCTCTCTTCCCACCACTAGCAATTCAAGATTGTATCAAGACATCCCTCTTTTGATCCTTAACTGATGTTGTCTGGCATTTGGCACTTCTTGGACACTATGTCCCACATGGTTGCAAAGATTTAGCAGATTATAGCACTATACTATGCACTTAAACTTCTCTTCTAAGTATGGGCCTTGAAATTCTCTTTTCAGTATGGACCTTGACATTCTCTTCTCAGTATGGACCTTGACATTCTCTTCTCAGTATGGACCTTGACATTCTCTTCTCAGTATGGACCTTGGCATTCTCTTCTCAGTATGGACCTTGACATTCTCTTCTCAGTATGGACCTTGACATTCTCTTCTCAGTATGGACCTTGACATTCTCTTCTCAGTATGGACCTTGACATTCTCTTCTCAGTATGGACCTTGACATTCTCTTCTCAGTATGGACCTTGACATTCCCTCCTCAGTATGAACCTTGACATTCTCTTCTCAGTATGGACCTTGACATTCCCTCCTCAGTATGAACCTTGGCATCCACAGCAACTCAGGCTTAGATGTAAAGTACCTGAGCTCTCTTCCCACCACTAGCAATTCAAGATTGTATCAAGACATCCCTCTTTTGATCCTTAACTGATGTTGTCTGGCATTTGGCACTTCTTGGACACTATGTCCCACATGGTTGCAAAGATTTAGCAGATTATAGCACTATACTATGCTCTTAAACTTCTCTTCTAAGTATGGGCCTTGAAATTCTCTTTTCAGTATGGACCTTGACATTCTCTTCTCAGTATGGACCTTGACATTCTCTTCTCAGTATGGACCTTGGCATTCTCTTCTCAGTATGGACCTTGACATTCTCTTCTCAGTATGGACCTTGACATTCTCTTCTCAGTATGGACCTTGACATTCTCTTCTCAGTATGGACCTTGACATTCTCTTCTCAGTATGGACCTTGACATTCCCTCCTCAGTATGAACCTTGGCATCCACAGCAACTCAGGCTTAGATGTAAAGTACCTGAGCTCTCTTCCCACCACTAGCAATTCAAGATTGTATCAAGACATCCCTCTTTTGATCCTTAACTGATGTTGTCTGGCATTTGGCACTTCTTGGACACTATGTCCCACATGGTTGCAAAGATTTAGCAGATTATAGCACTATACTATGCACTTAAACTTCTCTTCTAAGTATGGGCCTTGAAATTCTCTTTTCAGTATGGACCTTGACATTCTCTTCTCAGTATGGACCTTTACATTCTCTTCTCAGTATGGACCTTGACATTCTCTTCTCAGTATGGACCTTGGCATTCTCTTCTCAGTATGGACCTTGACATTCTCTTCTCAGTATGGACCTTGACATTCTCTTCTCAGTATGGACCTTGACATTCTCTTCTCAGTATGGACCTTGACATTCTCTTCTCAGTATGGACCTTGACATTCTCTTCTCAGTATGGACCTTGACATTCCCTCCTCAGTATGAACCTTGGCATCCACAGCAACTCAGTCTTAGATGTAAAGTACCTGAGCTCTATTCCCACCACTAGCAATTCAAGATTGTATCAAGACATCCCTCTTTTGATCCTTAACTGATGTTGTCTGGCATTTGGCACTTCTTGGACACTATGTCCCACATGGTTGCAAAGATTTAGCTGACTCCCAACAGTAACCACAATGCAGGCACTGGCTGGCCTTCTTCACAACAGACTTTACATCTGTGACATCAATGTGTGCAAAAATGGCTTAAGAGATAGGTTTTAATACCATCAGACTTCACAGATATCTGTGATGCTTGATTCTGCAGGGCGCCACATTAATGACACTCAGCTCAGGCTCTCTCCATCTCCTCCATTGCCTGTCACAGCATATATCACACTGGACTCGGATGTCACTCGAGTACAGTGTGATGTTTCTCGCACACCCATAGACTTGTTTGGGTACGAGTGAGCCAAGACTCATTAACAATCTCAGCAAGCTGCAACTTTTTCCTGAGTCCCATTAGGGCTGATCTGAGCTGCCTGATTGATTAACATTAGGCCGAGTGCAATATGAGATTTTGTTGTGTGACGCCAGCCTCACAGAAATTTCTCCAACAAATCTTCTATGTGTAAATGTTCCCAAAAGCTAACATTGGTCTACTTATGTACATAAGAAAATGAATCATGACCTGTGTTACTAATCCTATACGGTTGGTGTTAATAGTTCTTATGTATCTAAGACTTTAATGATTTTTCTTTCAGAGCTTTAGAGACCTACAGAGAATGACATAAATGTATCAGAGATTAATCAGGACAACGGAAAATAAATACATTCAGGTATCCATAGAAGAACCAGTGTCTTTTATAATGTACTTTTGAAGACATTTGAATTCCGATTATGTTCTTAAAATTCCACCGAGGCTCGTTACAAGCATCATTGACATACTTGACTTAAACTCTATTTCTGCAAGAAAAAATACAAGAGATTTATGCCTCCTTAGTATATGCAAGATCCCCTTTGTCTTGTATCCGTCTTGTGAAGTGAAAACATACTAAACATTTGGAAGCCAGGCCAGGTTTATCTATTAGACTCTGCCATTATACAATGACATGATTGTGGGACTCTGGGTATGATAAATGCATTACAGTGCCATAAACCCTCTGTTAAAAAATATAATCCAGCATGTAAAAATAAATCCAGATAGTCATTTTAAAGATTGGAAAATTACTTTACTCTCAAACAAGGGCTGAGTATTGCGAAGTGCTGGTTCCAAATCTCCATGGGAAAGGAGTGAATATTGTGTTTATAGCTGTCTGGAGACTAGTCACACCTTTGGTATGAAGAAGTGAAATGTAGGATTTGGGTAAGATGACTGTTTCCAAAGACCATCACCAAATAATTGTCAGTGATGAGATATGTCTTTGTTGCTTTGTTGGCCTTATTAGTTTAGCTCATGTTCAGATCCCATGCACCTATTAACCCTAGCCATTCAAATATATGTTACATTTAATAAGTTATCTTTTACACCACATGGGGTGCCAGGAAGACCCCATTGGCTTTTAATGGAGACTGACATATACACAGTTAATATTTTTAGTTTAGTCCATAGCATATCTTGCTCATAAATAGAAAAACAACTGCATGATTTTGATATTTTTTTACCCCTAAATCCATACAGAGTCAATAAAGGTATTTTTTTTTTTTTTAGATTTTTTTCCAATAAATTTTTATTATATAGGGTTGATTTTCCATTCCACAAGAAAATCTAAAACATCACATCTGGTTTCTAGAAGAATGAGTACACAATACAGTCGTAGGTCTCCGTTTTTATGAACAACATCCATATTTTCCATGAAACAATTTAGCAGACACCCGTGTTAACTCCTGAGGAAGCTGTGATTTAAAGGATTTTACTATGAGATTAGCTGCCATGTGCACATAGCAAATAAAATATATATGGGAATGTGAAAAGAGTTCTATTCCCAGGCTCAGTATGGGTATTGCTAAATCGAACAGAGTCTTAATCCATGTTTAAACTATATGGGACTGTTTTCCCAGGAACTGAAAGTATTGTTGATAGAATAGTTTATATTTAATGTCGTATTTAAGGAGGGTAAACATCACACTTAACAAGCAGGGGTATATCGATCTTGGTACAGATGGTGCTATCATGTCCATCCCTGTGCAGAATGGGAGGCTGTCGACAACAGCGCCTAAAGATGCACATTTAGCTGAAATGTATTGTGGCACACAAACCCCTCAGGTCTTTGCAATGCAATAAATGTCAAAAGTTAATGGAAGGCAGACTGCTGATGTGAGCATGTCAATCAAACATAGCACAGAGCAGTGATGTCATGCCTTGCCTATAGCAAGCTGCCGACAAGTGATGGGAAAACCCGAACTTTAATGTTCTGGGTCGGTAATGAACACCTAGTGTTTGGTAATGGACCCCGAATATGGCTGTTCATGTTCAGCTGGGAGGGCTGTAAAAATAAGGAAGATGATGATTAAAGCAGGATCATTATACTTGGAGTCTTTGGCGGCTGCAGGCAAACTTACTTCCGGGTCTGCTCATTAAGTTTATCTGTGTTCACTGCCAGGGGCGCATCAAGCGTCCCTGCCGCCTGAGCCGAATTAAGGAGCGGGGGGGGTTGGTTGGTTTGCTATCGAGTTACAGCACCGCCGCCATCCTGCAGCTTTAGGTGAGGAGTGGGGGGGGCTGTCGGGTGCTTCTTACCGCTGAAGTTTCCGACGCCCATCACACAGGAAGCCAGTGTGTGATGCTGGCGCCGCCCCTTCTACACTGCCTGACTGCCGCTTGATCCTCAGGGCTCACACTGTCCAATGGACAGTGCGGCCCTGTTTACTGCACTGGCTCCATTAGCAAATCACAGATTTCCACTCTCTGTAACAGTGTCTGTGATTAGCTGTTGACCCCAACCCATTGTGCAAGTGTCTCTGATTGGTAGCCATTTACATTAGTGAATTGGCAATGAAACTGCTGTCATAGGGTGTAAAAATAAATAAATGATATTGCTCTGCCATTTTTTGATTCTCAGTGCTGTTAAAAGAGCAAGCTATGGGATGCCACTGTATAATGCACCCACATAGACCTCCATACACTATAATGGTAGTCCTCTATATAGTATAATGAACACCTCATAGTCCTTCACATAGTATAATGCAACTCCATAGTCCTCAATATAGTATAAAGAATTGTCCATAGTCCTCCATATAGTATTAAACAATATTAATACAATTATGCTATAATATAAAATAATATATACTTTAATATACCATAATATACTATACTATCATATAATATACTAAAATATAATATAATTATCAGTGATGATCGAGTACTAAAATGCTTGGGTGCTCGAAGCTCGGGCCGTGCATCCCGAGATACTCGTGTACTCGGCCCGAGTACCGAGCCCAATGTTATCCTATGGGAGACACGAGTATTTTTATGAAATGACTGCCGGCAGCATGGAAAAACCCTAAAAATGTCACAAAAGTCTCAGAAGAGTGCTGAAATGACATGGCAACACCATGGGGAAGAACCCTGGAAGCATTTCTCACTCATTGTTCACAGCTGTGAGCAATCTTGTCCGAGTTTCAAGCCAATTTTACGGAGCCAACAGAAAACCTTCCAAAATGATACCAAAATGAATATTTAGGGTGGAAATGTTAAGGGCACATACCCTATAGTGAGATACAGCTGGTGTATGTTACTTTTTGTGATTACATGAAAGATTTTACGTGAAAACATTGTGCGGCACTCCGATGTCCCTGAGAAGAGACGTACATGAAGGCATCTTGACATAATGTGCCCATTTTGAGGAACTGGGTCTATTGTAGTATTTTCCTTTGCCAGGGCAGTCCAAAATTTGGAGGTTCAACAATGCCCCTGGATAGAGACGTGCATGAGGGCCTGTAAACCTGAAGTGGGTGTATAGTAGTATAGCCCTTTGGCCAGGGCAGCCAAAAATTGGGAGGTTCAACAATGACCCATGCATACAGACATGTAGTAGGGCCTTTAACCCTCAAGTGGGTGTATTGTAGTATAGCCCTTTGGCAGGGCAGCCAAAAATTGGGAGGCTCCACATTGTCCCAGGATAGAGACATGCAGGAGGGCCTGTAAACCTCAAGTGGGTGTATTGTAGTATAGCCCTTTGGCCAGGGCAGCCAAAAATTGGAAGGTTCAACAATGACCCATGCATACAGACATGTAGTAGGGCCTGTAACCCTCAAGTGGGTGTATTGTAGTATAGCCCTTTGGCAGGGCAGCCAAAAATATGGGAGGCTCCACATTGTCCCAGGATAGAGACGTGCAGGAGGGCCTGTAAACCTCAAGTGGGTGTATTGTAGTATAGCCCTTTGGCCAGGGCAGCCAACAATTGGGAGGTTCAACAATGACCCATGCATACAGACATGTATTAGGGCCTGTAACCCTCAAGTGGGTGTATTGTAGTATTGCCCTTTGGCAGGGGAGCCAAAAATTGGGAGGCTCAACAATGACCCTCGATACAGACATGTAGTAGGGCCTGTAACCCTCAAGTGGGTGTATTGTAGTATAGCCCTTTGGCAGGTTAGCCAAGGAAGAGGAAGACGACGTGGTGGATGATCCAGTAGCTGACCCAACCTGGCAGGAGGATATGCAGAGCAAGGACAGCAGTGCACAGGGGGAGGGAGGCTTAGCATCCCAACAGGCAGTACGAAGCAGGGTCGGGTCTGCAGGCAGAAGGCAGGCAACCGTTCCCCGGAACAACAACACGACACAAGGTGCCTGTGCAAATGTTAGGTGTTCCCGAGTCTGGCAGTTTTTTAAGTTGGCTCCAGATGACTCTAAAAAGGCCATTTGCAACACCTGCCATGCCAGCAGCAGCAGGGGTACGAAAACTAGCAGCCTGACCACCACCAGCATGATCAGGCACATGTCAGCCAAGCACCCGACTTTGTGGGAAGTACAACAGAGTCGAGGAGCGGTGCTTGCTGATGTCACTGCTACGTCTTCGCGTGTTGTGCGTGCGAGACAATCTCCTGTACATGCTGGCCGCGAAAAAGCCTCCGGCCCGGCACCTGAAGTTGCCCACGCACAAATAACACCACCATCAAGCACGTCTTTGTCCCAGCGCAGCGTTCAATTATCCATTCAGCAAACCTTTGAACACAGGCGCAAATACGCTACCAACGCCCCACATGCCACAGTCCTGAATTATCACATTTCGCCACTCATAGCGGTAGAAATGTTGCCTTTCCGGCTGGTGGAGACGGAGGCATTCCGCGACCTGATGGCGGCTGCTGACCCACGTTACTCGGTCCCCAGCCGCCACTATTTCTCCAGATGTGCCGTCCCCGCATTGCATTACCACGTGTACAGCAGCATCACACGTGCCCTGAACAACGCTGTTTCAGTCAAAGTCCACCAAACCACACGTGGAGAAGTGCTTGTGGGCAAGGCGGCTACATCTCCTTGACGGCACACTGGGTTAATATTGTGGAGGCTGGGACCCAGTCTGAGCGAGGGACGGAACACGTCCTTCCCACACCAAGGATAGCAAGCCATACCTCTGTCAGGGTTTCACCGACACTCTACAGCTCCAGGATGTCATGCTCCTCAGCCTCCTCCTCCTGTGCATCCTCATCCACTGTACCCTCCACACCAGTCCCAAGCTGGAAGCACTGCAGCACTGCCTCTGCAAAGCGGCAACAGGCTGTGCTGAAGCTAGTCTGCATAGGTGACAAACCCCACAATGCAGAAGAGGTGTGGACAGCTCTGAAACAGCAGGCAGATCACTGGCTCACACCTCTTAACCTAAAGCCAGGAAAGGTCGTGTGTGACAATGTCCGGAACCTGGTGGCAGCTTTCAGGCGAGGCCAGCTGACGCATGTTCCATGCGTGGGCCATGTGCTCAACCTGGTGGTTCAGAGGTTTCTAAAGTCATACCCAGAGCTGTCTGAACAGCTGGTAAAAGTTCGCCGTCTGTCTGCACATTTTCGCAAGTCACCTGCTGCTTCAGCCGGCCTTGCCGGCTTTCAGCGCCGTTTGCGTCTTCCGGCCCACAGACTGGTGTGTGATGTCCCCACACGTTGGAATTCAACTCTGCACATGTTGGTGAGGATATGTGAGCAGAAGAGGGCAGTTGTGGACTACCTGCATCACCTAAGCCGTCGGGAAATGGGTCAAACTCCACACCTGAGGAGTGGAGATGGATGTCCAACCTCTGTACCGTCCTCCAAAACTTTGAGGACTCCACCAAGATGGTGAGCGGCGATGACGCCATTATTAGCGTCACCATACCACTACTCTGCCTTCTAAAACGGTCTCTGCTGAAAAACAAAGAGGATGCATTGCAGGCCGAGAGCGATGACTTGGAGCAAGAAACAGTAGTGGGTGTGGGTGAAAACACACAGCCCAGCCTCATCTCATCACAACGTGCAGTGGAGGACTATGACGAGGAGGAGGAGGATGAAGACATGGAGCAACTCTCTGGCCAAATAGTGGATATGACATGCACACCAGTCATACCCTCGATTCTGCGTGGCTGGCCAGAGGATAGTGGAGATGAGGAGGAGGAGGAGGAGAAGGACAGCATGTTCAGTCATCGTGTTGGTCTGGATACTGAAGTGATGGCTGTTAAGTGTCTGGCGCACAAGGCTGACTGGCTCGTGACCCTCGCGTTCACAAAATCTTGGCCGACAATCAGTACTGATTGGCAACACTGTTAGACCCACGCTACAAGGAGAACTTTATGTCTCTCATTCCTGAGGCGGAGAGGTCAGCCAAAATGCAGCATTTCCAGAAGGCCATAGTCACGGAAGTAGGCAAATCATTCCCCTCACAAAACGCTAGCGGCATAGGTCAGGAATCGGTGGACAACCAAGGCGTACGGCCGAGAGGGGCACAAGTCCAATCCGCCAGAGGTAGGGGAACAGTCTTTACGATGTGGGACAGTTTTCTCAGCCTCTCACGTACCACAGCCCCTGAGGTGCGGGGTAGTGCCACCAGAAATGCTAAGTTTGGCCAGATGCTGAAGGAGTACCTTGCAGATCAAACAACTGTACTGCTAGATTCCTCTGTGCCTTACAATTATTGTGTCTCCAAGCTGGACACGTGGCATGAATTGGCTCTCTACGCCTTGGAAGTCCTGGCCTGCCCTGCCGCTAGCGTTTTGTCAGAGCGTGTTTTCAGAGCCGCAGGTGGAATCATTACTGATAAACGCACCCGCCTGTCAACTGAAAATGCTGACAGGCTGACTCTGATCAAGATGAACAAGGGTTGGATTGGGCCAGACTTCACCACACCACCAACAAATAACAACTGAATTTAAATTTTGTTATGGGAATTTGCCATGTACCTCCACTCACCCATGGGTACACACTTCTGGACTTCCGAGTGTCCAAGTGTGGGATCAGTAATGTCCGTGGACGTGTACTCAGCCTGGTGGTAGGAAGAAGGATCAGGTTGGGAAATGTGCAGTATCACGGCTACTGACACTTGACCGTGTGGAAGACTGGGTGTTTGTGGAGGTACCAATCTGACTTGAAGCATTATCCGCTATCCAAGTAACAACCTGTTGACACTGGTGTTGGTTCAAGAGCGGTGTACTGCAGCGGGCCCCAAGAATTTGGGACAGGACGTGTGAGCGATTAGATGTGCCCCTTTCTTGTTAAAAAATTAGTGCTTGCACACGACCTCGGCCTCTGCCTGCACCACCATCACGTTCACTTCCTTGTTCCTTGCCAACGCCCTTGCGCATTTTGCTTGTATACAGCGACAACAGTCTGGTGACTGTAATGGTCACAGGAGAGTAGGATTGTAGTCCCTAACCTGTATTAAGGTAGTAAGTACACCAGTCTGGTGACTGTTCAGATCACAGGAGAGTAGGATTTTAGTCCCTAACCTGTATTAAGGTAGTAAGTACACCAGTCTGGTGACTGTAATGGTCACAGATTATTAGGATTTTAGTCCCTAACCTGTATCAAGGTATTAAGTACACCAGTCTGCTGACTGTAATGGTCACAGATTATTAGGATTTTAGGCCCTAACCTGTATCAAGGTATTAAGTACACCAGTCTGGTGACTCTAATGGTCATAGGAGATGAGGATTTTAGTCCCTAACCTGTATCAAGGTATGACGTACACCAGTCTGGTGACTGTTCAGATCACAGGAGATGAGGATTTTAGGCCCTAACCTGTATCAAGGTATAAGTACACCAGTCTGGTGAATGCAATGGTCACAGGAGAGTAGGATTTTAGTCCCTAACCTGTATCAAGGTATTAAGTACACCAGTCTGGTGAATGCAATGGTCACAGGAGAGTAGGATTTTAGTCCTTAACCTGCATCAAGGTATTAAGTACACCAGTCTGCTGACTGTAATGGTCACAGATTATTAGTATTTTAGGCCCTAACCTGTATCAAGGTATTAAGTACACCAGTCTGGTGAATGCAATGGTCACAGGAGAGTAGGATTTTAGGCCCTAACCTGTATCAAGGTATTAAGTACACCAGTCTGGTGAATGCAATGGTCACAGAGATGACTGAATGAATGTCACAGAGAAGGATTTTAGTCCCTAACTGTATCAAGGTATTAAGTACACCAGTCTGTGACTTAATGCACAGAATAGATTTTAGCCCTAACCTGTATCAAGTATAAGTACACCATCTTGACTGTTCAGATCACAGAGATGAGATTTAGGCCCTAACCGTATCAAGGTATTAGTACACCATCTGGTGAATGCAATGTCACAGGAGGTAGATTTAGTCCCTAACCTTATCAAGGTATTAATAACATCTGGTGATGCAATGCACAGGAAGTAGGATTTTATCCTAACCTGCATCAAGTATTAAGATCCAGTCTGCTGACTGTAAGGTCACAGATTATTAGTATTTAGGCCCTAACCTGTATCAAGTATTAAGTACACCATCTGTGAATGCAATGCACAGGAGAGTAGGATTTTAGTCCTAACCTTATCAAGTATTAAGTACACATCTGGTGAATGCAATGGTCAAGAGAGTAGATTTTATCCTAACCTTATTAAGTAACCATCTGCTGACTGTAATGTACAGTATTAGTATTTAGGCCTAACCTGTATCAGTATTAAGTACACAGTCTGTGAATGCAATGTCACAGGAGAGTAGATTTAGTCCCTAACCTGTATCAGGTATTAAGTACACCAGTCTGGTGAATGCAATGGTCACAGAGAGTAGGATTTTAGTCCCTAACCTGTATTAAGTACACCAGTCTGCTGACTGTAATGGCACAATTATTATATTTAGGCCTAACCTGTATCAAGGTATTATACACCAGTCTGGTGAATGCATGTCACAGAGAGTAGATTTTAGTCCTAACCTTATTAAGTACACCATCTGCTGACTGTAATGGCACAGATATTAGGATTTAGGCCCTAACCTTATCAAGGTATTAAGTACACAGTCTGTGAATGCAATGGTCACAGGAGATAGGATTTTAGCCTACCTGTATCAAGGTATTAAGTACACAGTCTGTGAATGCAATGTCACAGGAGATGATGATGTCACAGAATAGGATTTAGCCTAACCTGTTAATAAGTACACCATCTGTGACTTAATGGTCAAGGAATAGATTTAGCCACCTTATCAAGGTATAGTACACCATCTGGTGATGCAGTCACAGGAGATAGGATTTAGCCCTAACCTGTATCAAGTATAATACACAGTCTGGTAATGCAATGTCACAGGAAGAGGATTTTATCCCTAACCTGTATTAGACACATCTGGTGTATGGTCACAGATAGATTTAGCCACTTAAGGTATAGTACACCAGTTGTGATGAATGGTCACAGATAGATTTAGCCTAACCAGTATAAGTACACCACGGATGAATGGTCACAGAATAGATTTTAGCCCTAACCTGTATCAAGGTATTAGTACACCAGTCTGTGAATGCAATGTCACAGAGAGTAGGATTTTAGCCCTAACCGTATTAAGTCACCAGTCTGTGATGAATGGTCACAAATTAGATTTTAGGCCTAACTGTATAAGTATAATACACCATCTTGAATGAATGGTCACAGAATAGATTTAGCCCAACTGTATCAAGTATAAGTACACCATTGGTGAATGCAATGTCACAGGAAGTAGGATTTAGTCCCTACTGTATTAAGTAACCAGTCTGCTGATTAATGGCACAGATTATTAGATTTTAGCCCTAACCTGTATAAGGTATTAAGTACACCATCTGGTGATGCAATGGTCACAGGAGAGTAGATTTAGTCCCTAACCTGTAATAACATCGTGACTGTAATGGTCACAGAATTAGGATTTTAGGCCACCTGTTCAAGGTATTAAGTACACCATCTGTGAATGCAATGGTCACAGAGAGTAGATTTTAGTCCTAACCTGTATCAGTATTAAGTACACCGTTGGTGAATGCAATGGCACAGGAGAGTAGGATTTTAGTCCCTAACCTGTATCAAGGTATTAAGTACACCAGTCTGCTGATGTAATGGTCACAGATATAGATTTTAGGCCCTAACCTGTATCAAGGTATTAAGTACACCAGTCTGGTGATGTTCAGATCACAGGAATGAGGATTTTAGTCCCTAACCTATATCAGGGTATTAAGTACACCAGTCTGCTGACTCTAATGGACACAGATTATTAGGATTTTAGGCCCTAACCTGTATCAAGGTATTAAGTACACCAGTCTGGTGAATGCAATGGTCACAGGAGAGTAGGATTTTAGTCCCTAACCTGTATCAAGGTATTAAGTACACCAGTCTGCTGACTGTAATGGTCACAGATTATTAGGATTTTAGGCCCTAACCTGTATCAAGGTATTAAGTACACCAGTCTGGTGAATGCAATGGTCACAGGAGAGTAGGATTTTAGTCCCTAACCTGTATCAAGGTATGACGTACACCAGTCTGGTGATTCTAATGGTCACAGATTAGGATTTTAGTCCCTAACCTGTATCAAGGTAGTACGTACACCAGTCTGGTGACTCTAATGGTCACAGGAGATGAGGATTTTAGTCCCTAACCTGTATCAAGGTATGACGTACACCAGTCTGGGGACTGTTCAGATCACAGGAGATTAGGATTTTAGGCCCTAACCTGTATCAAGGTATTAATTACACCAGTCTGGTGAATGCAATGGTCACAGGAGAGTAGGATTTTAGTCCCTAACCTGTATCAAGGTAGTACATACACCAGTCTGGTGATTCTAATGGTCACAGATTAGGATTTTAGTCCCTAACCTGTATCAAGGTAGTAAGTACACCAGTCTGATGACTCTAAGGCTGCGTTCACACATTCGCGTATTTTATCGCGTTTTTTACGCGCGTCTTTTCAAGGGAAAAACGCGCGTTTAAAAACGCGATAAGAATACGCGAGAAAACAACTCGCTTCTACTTCAATCGCGCGCAGATTAGGATTTTAGTCCCTAACCTGTATCAAGGTAGTACGTACACCAGTCTGGTGACTCTAATGGTCACAGGAGATGAGGATTTTAGTCCCTATGTCCTAACCTGGATCAAGCTAGTAAGTACAACAGTCTGGTGACTGTAATGGTCACAGAAAAGCTTGGACTCCGATCTGGATCACCCTGCCTATATCCTCCGAGATTAGTCCTGAGAAGGACTGTTGTGGTCAGCTCAGCAGCAGTTTGCAGCCCTGCTCCGGATCTTCCTATGAGGGCCGCAAATCTGTCCCTAAGCAGCAGCAGACACTGTCCCTACACTCACTGTCTGGATGCCTGTGTGCAGAGCACAGCGCGGCCGGGTCTTATAAAGGCTCGGTCACGCTGTGCAGGCCGGCCAATCACTGCAATGCCACAACTAACAGGGCTGTGGCATTGCAGTGGTCTGCCAGCCAATCCCTGCACGTGGGCTGGCTCTCAAAAGAGCGCCAACATGCAGAGATGACGACCACGAGCACAGCACGAGTATTGCGAGATTACTCGGTGCTCGCCGAGTAGCCCGAGTACAGTGATACTCGTGCGAGTACCGAGTAGTGGCGAGCATGCTCGCTCATCACTAATAATTATACTATATGTTATTATGCACTTTCAAATATTATGCACAGCTCATTGTCTTTCATATAATATAATGATGTACCCCATAGTTCTCCATGTAGTATAATGCACCCCATAGTCCTCTATGTACAGTGGGCATGGAAAGTATTCAAACCCTTTTAAATTTTTCACTCTTTCTTTCACTGCAGCTATTTGGTAAATTCAAAAAAGTTCATTTTTCTCTCATTAATGTAAACTCTTCAACCTATCTTGACTGAAAAAAACATAAATGTAGAATTTTTGCAAAATTATTAAAAAAAAAAATCTGAAATATCACTTGGTCATAAGTATTCAGACCCATTGCTCAGTATTGAGTAGAAGCACCCTATTGAGCTAGTACAGCCATGAGTCTGCTTGTGAATTACACAAGTTTTTCACACCTGGATTTGGGGATCCTCTGCCATTCTTCCTTCCAGACCCTCTCCAGTTCTGTCAGGTTACATGGTGAACGTTGGGGGACAGCCATTTTCATGTCTCTCCAGAGATGCTCAATTGGGTTTCGGTCAGGACTCTGGCTGGGCCAGTCAAGAACGGTCAAAGAGTTGTTCTGAAGCCACTGCTTTGTTATTTTGGCTGTGTGCTTAGGGTCATTGTCCTGTTGGAAGGGGAACCTTCGGCCAAGTCTGAGGTCCAGAGCACTCTGTAAGAGGTTTTCATCCAAGATATCTCTGTACTTAGACGCATTCCTCTTTCCTTCAATTGCAACCAGTCATTCTGTCCCTGCAGCTGAAAAACATCCCATAGCATGATGCTGCCACCACCATTTTCAATATTAGTTTTGCAGACATATACTGGGCACTTCTGTGTTGCAGGGACCGGTGCTACTTGCATATGTAAGGGTGCGAGTAAAGCAGGTTCATGTGCCCGGATGCACGCTTATTAGACAGCAAATAGCAATGCGGAGACATTTTACCTGTGTGTCTCCTCACTCCCTCCCCCATCGCAGAGAAACCATGTAAAGGGGACTCTGAAATAAAAAAGGAAAAAGCTCTGCTCGGTGAGTGACGCATTTTTTTCTTATCCATTGCTATTTTCATTATTAGGATTGTATTCAGCAGGTGATGAGCAGTGCATGGTTTTCTCCACAAGTACTGTTTAGTATTATCATCAAAAAGTTCTATCTTTGTCTCATTAGACCAGAGAATCTTAGGCTGCGTTCACACATTGCGTATTTTGCCGCGTTTTTTTACGCGCGCTTTTCAAAATACGCAATGTGCCTTTTGTCTGCCTGCAAAGTGAATGGGAAATTCACTTTGCAGTGCAGACATTGCGTAAAAATACGCAGTGCGTTTTCCGGGAGAAAACGCAGCTCCGTAAACAATTGATATGTCAATTGTTTACGCAGCTACTTCTGCGTATTCTCCCAGAGGGGAGGAAGAATCCTGCTTCCTCCTCCCCTCTGTGACAGTTGTGACCGCCCCATTAGACTTCACAGTGTATTAATACACACTGTGAAATCTAAATTAAACAAAAGCAAGTGTGTGAAAAATAAAAAAGAATCAATACTTACCTTCCGACGCCTTCTCCCGCTTTCTGGTGCCTTCTGCCGCTGTGCGATCCCCGGTTCTAAGTCAGATCTCTTCTGACAAGACCTGTGGTGACGTCAGAGGGGGGGCGTTCCCGGGCACTCGCGGTCAGCCAATCAGCGATGGGACCGCCCCGGGAACGCCCCCTCTGACGTCATCACAGGTCCTGTCAGAAGAGATCTGACTTAGAAACGGGGATCGCACACCGGGAGAAGGCGTCGGAGAGGTGAAGTATTGATTCTTTTTTATTTTTTATTAACTTGCTTTTGTTTAATTTAGATTTCACAGTGTTTATTAATACACTGTGAAGTCTAATGGGGCGGTCACACATGTCACAGAGGGGAGGAGGAAGCAGGATTCTTCCTCCCCTCTGTGACATCACTGCGCTTTCTGGGGAAAGAAAGCACAGTGTGTGAAAGCCCCTGCGTATTTTGCTGCGCTTTTTTGCGAGGGCCGAAAAGCGCGGCAAAAAGCGCGCGCAAAAAAGCGCCGCAAAATACGCAAATGTGTGAACGTAGCCTTATTTCTCATAGTCTGGGAGTCCTTCATGTGTTTCTTATCAAACTCTATGTGGGCTTTCATATGTCTTGCACTGAGGAGAGGCTTCCACCTGACTACTCTGCCATAAAGGCCCAACTGGTGAAGTGCTGCAGTGATAGTTGACTTTGTGGAGCTTTCTCCCGCCTCACTACCACATCTCTGGAGCTCAGCCACAGTGATCTTGGGGTTCTTCTTTACCTCTCTCACCAAAGCTCTTCTCCTATGATTGCTCAGTTTGGCTGGACAGCCAGGTCTAGGAAGACTTCTGGTGGTCCCAAACTTCTTCCATTTAAGGATGATGGAGGCCACTGTGCTCTTAGGAACTTTGAGTACTGCAGAAATTATTTTGTAACCTTGGCCAGATCTGTGCCTTGAAACAATTCTGTCTCTGAGCTTCTTGGGCAGGTCCTTTGACCTCATGATTCTCATTTGGTGTGACATGCACTGTGAGCTGTGAGGTCTTATATAGATAGGTGTGTGCCTTTCCAAACGAAGTCCCATCAGTTTAATTAAACACAGCTGGACTTCAATGAAAGAATGAAGGAGTAGAACCATCTCAAGGAGAATCACAAGGAAATGGACAGCATGTGACTTAAATATGAGTGTCTGAGCAAAGTGTCGGAATACTTATGACCATGTGATATTTCAGTTTTTTGTTTTTTTTTAATGAATTTGCAAAAATGTCTACATTTCTGTTTTTTTCAGTCAAGATGGGTGCAGAGTGTACATTAATGAGAAAAAAAACTTTTTTGAATTTACCAAATAGCTGCAAAGAAACAAAGAGGGAAACATTTAAAGGGGTCTGAATACTTTCCATACCCACTGTAATATAATGCAATCTCCAGAGTCCTCCATACATAGTGCACACTCCATTAGTCCTCTCTTTTGTATAATGCACCTCCAAATATAATGGACAGCCCACAGTCCTCCATATAGCATAATGCTAAGCCCATCATCCTCCATATAGTATAATGCCCCTGCAAATATAATGCAAAACCCATAGTCCTAAATATAGTATCATGCACAGCTCATAAAACGTCATATAGGAAAAAGCACCTCCTTAGTCCTCCATATACTATAATGCACCCCATAGTCCTCCTCATAATATAATGCACCATACACATATAATGCACCCCCATTGTCCTCCATATATTATAATGCACCTCCAAATATAATGCACATATAGTAGTCCTTCATATAGTATATTGCACAGCCCATAGTCCTCCACATAGTTCAATCCACCTCCACATAGTGTAATGCATACTACTTTAAACCCCATAGTCATCCATGTAGTAATATGGCAGCTGCTTACTCACTGATATATGTAAAGAAAAAAATACTCACCTCTTCTCTGTCCCCAGGTGTACCGGTCTTGGTAGGGAGAATTCTGAAGCTGTGTCTGTGCACATCGGGCACAATAAAGTGACCTCACGACACCAGCTGAGCTGAGCTGTCAGATTTGAGACACAGCAGAATGATGGAGGAGGGAGCGAACAGTGGTGTACTCCCTGTATCATAATTGCATTCAACTGTATCAGTAATCACAATGTTTATACAGTTGAAAATGTAATGCCAGGCTTGGTGCGAGTGCCCACATTGAGCCCCCATGATTCACAGGCCTCATAGCAGCCGCGTCGTCTGCCACCACTGGAAAATGTTACATAGGGATTCTGATATCAAGGAGGTAAAGATTATTTGCTATTGCATATAGCTGTCATAAAAAGATTTGATACTTTGAAATCAGATCAAGCAAAATAAGAGAAAAGATTCCAACAGTTAGGAGATGAAGCAGAAATGACAGATCAAGTTCAATTGAGAGGTATGTTTCCATTATTGAATTTTCTGACATATGTTTAAAGAGCAATTAGAAACAGCGCCCAACTGGGCTTAGGCATGAAAGACAAAAACCTCCACATAACCATTTAAGTGGGGGAGATGTCTATAGCATAAAGGTACTCGGAAAAGGCATTTGAATACAAAGAGAACAAGAGTACTATGCAAAACTTAACATTTTATTGGTAGACGTCATTAAAATTAATAAGGTGACAAGAGAGTGCATGTACAAAGGATCCAAAACAGGATACAGGGGGGCACATACATGATATAACAAGTAAAATCAAATGGGTATGCAGATTTCATATACAGCAGAGTCCAGCATATACAATGACAAAGTACATCAAGGAAAACAAAGAAAACATCAAAAGTATGGCCATTTACAATGTAAAGTGCTAGTGCAGCATTCAACAAGGAAAATAAGACCCTGGAATGATCATACTGAAGTGCTTTCCTTAAGATCAGAGTAGATGCTTATCTCAATCTCCATAGTTGTTATAGCATACCCATATTGAGTCAAAAATAATAGACAAGTGCCCTCCGCGATCCCGTCTGGTTAAAACCCCGACGCGGCGTTTCGCTGCATGAGCTTGGTGGCTGCAGCTTCCTCAAGGGGATGTGTTTTGCGTCCTGTGCTTATCCCCCTCTAATGGCCGTCTTATATATGTCTCTAATAGCTGCCTAAAATGCATGACCTGTGATCGCGCATCATCACCAGCCGACGCGCACCGGAAGTGACGTCTCGGAATAACATGACGGCCGGCTCTGACGCGCGCGCCGCACCATGGGACGCGTCACCATGGCACCGACGTGCGCGCGTCAGGCTCAGCCATCCCGAGAGCGGCACCCCGCGCGCGACTCAGTGGAGAGAGCGCGATGCATAATGAATGTGTGCGATAGCAACTATCAGTGTGTCAGCAAAGGCCATAGGGGAGACACAGGGCGCCACCTAACCAGAAATACAGTACAAGATAAAAAAGGGAAGAAATAAGCAACTTATCTCAATTGAAAAGCTCCTTATATGAATTTCAGCCACTAATAAACATCCCAAGCATAAAGTCATAATAGAGGAAAGAAGTACACAAGTATATCATATTATATCACATAGCAGGATTGGCATACACGGGGCATGGAAACCCCCAATTTTAGGGGCTTAAATCCAGATCCCGTGATATAGTGCCGCTCCAAAATTAGACAAAAATCCCCTTATATACAAATTGAGCAGAGCATGGATGGAAGCACTAGAAATCCAATATTCAGGAGACAGGAGAGAAAGAAGCTGAAAAGATAAAAATTAAAAATAATTAATAAAAACTTTCCCGGAAAGGTGGGAACAGTGCATGCACAAAAACACAGAAGCAAACTAAAAAGTACGGTAAACGACAGCCTCACAGGTATGACCGAAAGGATAAAGACTCATTAATCCCTTTGGGACTGAGGGTATCCAGGGTCACTATCCATTTTGCCTCCATCTGAGCGAGGCTTTTTTTGAGATTACCCCCTCTGTTCCCTGCCCTAACCATGTCTATTCCCCTAAATTTCAAACTAGATGGGTCACAATTGTGGACCTGCCAAAAATGGCGTGGCAAGGTCCGCAATTTGCTACCATCTTGTGAGTTTTGAGCTCCCTCTATGTCGCTTAGATGTTCCCGTATTCTTTTTCTGAATTCTCTGGAGGTCAGGCCAATGTATATCTTTTGGCACCCACACGTGGCGTAGTAAACGACGTGTGTGGAGCCGCAAGATATACGCTGCCTGATTGTATATTGTTTCTTCCCGTCCGAGGATTCAAAAGTATGGCTCCTTAGCACATTAGGGCAAGCGACACAGTGGCCACAGGAGAATGAGCCCACGGTCGGGCCAGAACTCCCAAAGATGTTAGCTTTCGGTGGTATATAGTGGCTATGAACTAGCCAATCTCTCAGATTTTTAGATCTCCTAGCCGTCATAAGTGGACGTTCTGGGACGCATTGTGAGAGGATATTATCACTTCTGAGGATAGCCCAATGGCGTTGAAAGGCCGCCTGCATTGAGCTCCATTCTTGGTTATATGTACCAATGAACCTTACGGGTGGATCTCCCGTGTCCCTCTTAGGTTTATATCTCAACAAAGCGTCCCTAGGTGTATTTTTTGCCCTTCGGTACCCAACCCTTATACCTCTATTGCTATACCCTCTGACGCCGAATCGCTGTTTAAGATCAGTAGCCTGCCGCTCAAAACCAGAGTCCGTTGAGCAAATTCGCCTCATACGCAGGAATTGGCCGGTCGGGATGGCGCGTATGGTGGACGGGTGATGTCCAGAGGTTGCATGAAGCAACGCATTCACGGATGTCTCCTTTCGGAAGACATCCGTCCGTACCCCACCCGCCTCGTCCAGGGAGATCTCAATATCAAGAAAATCTATTTTATCCCTACTCACCCTATGGGTCAGCCTGATGTTCATATCATTCTCGTTTAGCCTGCCCACAAAGGAGGTGAACTGCTCCGCCGAGCCCTGCACACAATGAGGACGTCGTCTATATATCTAATCCAAGCTTGCGCCTGGGCGCAGCCCAGTACGCCCTCATCGCTAAAGATGTTACGCTCCCAAAACCCCAAAAAGAGGTTAGCGTATGAGGGCGCACAGGCCGCGCCCATCGCGGTACCCTTCTTCTGGAGATAGACGACGTCCTTAAATACAAAAAAGTTGTGTGTCAGGGCAAAGCGGAGCAGCTCTAAGATGAGATCCCCCATCGCGCCACCCCGACCGCCCGCCTCCAGGAAGAAGCGAACTGCCCTAAGACCGTCCTCATGGTTGATGCAGGTATACAGCGACTCGACGTCAATTGTTGCTAATAGGGTCCCCTGGTCCACAAAAATGCCGTCAATCCTATTCAGGACGCCCGTAGTGTCTCTGGCATATGACGGGAGTAGCTCCACCAACGGTTTGAGATAATAATCAATAAATTTGCAGATGGGTTCGCACAAACCGTCAATGCCGGACACTATAGGGCGCCCCGGTGGGTTGAGGGCATTTTTGTGGACCTTGGGTAAGAGGTATAGGGTGGGCACCTTAGGGCAAGACACCAAAAGCCCGTCCACCTCCCTCTTGGATAAGATACCTTTTTCCCGGGCATTATTCAGAATTAATTTCAAATCTCCCAAAAAGGACAATGCAGGATTGCTGTCCAGTTTTTGGTAGGTTAGTCTGTCCCTCAGTTGTCGTTGGGCTTCCCTCTCATACAGTTGAACCGGCCAAACCACTATGTTCCCCCCTTTATCTGCTGGTTTAAAAACCACCCCTTCCAACCTGTTTAATTCTTCCAGGGCCTCCCTTTC
The DNA here is from genome assembly GCA_033576535.1 of Allobates femoralis. Classification (NCBI taxonomy): domain Eukaryota; kingdom Metazoa; phylum Chordata; class Amphibia; order Anura; family Aromobatidae; genus Allobates; species Allobates femoralis. Next base: position 217,812,832 of record JARQOC010000003.1, read on the forward strand.
TTTCCTAGTCAGGTTGTCAAACCTCCTCCTACTTGGAATCCTCCTGAGGTCATCAGCTACTACCTTCAGGAAGACAGCAACGGCGGGGCATAGGGAGAGGGAGGGGAACTTAGAAGAACGTGGTAGTAATTGCTTAGGGAACGCACCTGTGATGTCAAGTGTTTGCTCCTGTATGAGTTCTTCCAATGCTTCTAGAGTTTCTTTTTCAACTGTTGAATCAAGAGGTATATCTGATCTTTTGAAATGCAGCCGTTTTAGAACTATTCTCCTCAAAAATAGGTGAAGGTCCTTTAATGCTGAAAAATAATTGTAAGAGTTGGTCGGACAGAAAGTTAGACCTCTGGAGAGTAAAGACAGCTGAGAGTCAGTGAGAGTGTGCGTGGAAAGATTTATTACCTGTAGATGGTGTCTATTTCGCTTGGCGTTTGGCGGTGGGGACCGACCACCCAACTGTCCACGTGGTTTACCACTCCTGGTATACATCCCAGAACCAGGTTCCCAATCGCTAGCTCCCACCGACTCTGCCGCTGAGCTTTCATCCCCAGAGGTCTGAGATTGATTGGGGGGGATCTAGGGGGGAGAACATCCGATGGTCCTGGTAGACCCTCAGGTATCCTCGGTTTAGGTTGTTCAGGTCTAGGGTCATCAGGTTTCTTTGGATATTTTGGTGGTCTACCTTTTGGTGGTTTGTTCTTCCATCTGTACACCCTGTTATTAATAGAATCCTGGTGATCCCTTATTAGTTTTTTCGTTTTGAACTCTCTAACCTCTTTCTCCCATTTCATAGTGTCCCTCTCCACTTCCTCATTGAATTTTTTCCACTGATCCGCAGTACTCTTAGCTTTAATCAACTCTTCCAGACTCTCAAGGTCCTTCTCCATCTGAGTTAAAGAGGCTGAATTTTGATCTCTCAATAGTTGTATGAAGCCTTTGGAGCACTCATTACAGAACGACTCCCACTGGGATTTGAAATCATCATCTGAGATTTCATAGGAGGGAAATACTTGAACCCTCAGGCCCCTAGGGATCAATTCCTTCTCCAGATACTTAGCTAGGAAAGCTTTATTCCACCATGTGCGGGTTCTTCTACGCACTAAGTCCTTATATCTCACGGTCAAAGAGCTGAGAAGCTGGTCGTCACCTGTTGCTCCTGTGTTTGTGCCCTCCTTTTGGAAGACGTCATCCAATAATCTCATCCACGCTTGGTCACGTGATCTGAAAGTCATTGATGCCCTGGGTGTAGCTGTGTGGAACACAGAAAAAACAGCAATTAGAAACAGCGCCCAACTGGGCTTAGGCATGAAAGATTTTTGACTCAATATGGGTATGCTATAACAACTATGGAGATTGAGATAAGCATCTACTCTGATCTTAAGGAAAGCACTTCAGTATGATCATTCCAGGGTCTTATTTTCCTTGTTGAATGCTGTACTAGCACTTTACATTGTAAATGGCCATACTTTTGATGTTTTCTTTGTTTTCCTTGATGTACTTTGTCATTGTATATGCTGGACTCTGCTGTATATGAAATCTGCATACCCATTTGATTTTACTTGTTATATCATGTATGTGCCCCCCTGTATCCTGTTTTGGATCCTTTGTACATGCACTCTCTTGTCACCTTATTAATTTTAATGACGTCTACCAATAAAATGTTAAGTTTTGCATAGTACTCTTGTTCTCTTTGTATTCATATGTTTAAAGAGAAGGGAAAGATACCAGGAAAGAGAGATTCAATATTTTATTTGGTGAGTGATGACAGCCAGGAAAGGGAACTGGGCAAGGTATGAGAAAATAGGATACATAATGCCATTAGTAGAGGGAATAGTTTGTGGTGATGCATTCAAGAAACCTGCAATTTACGACTTAGGAGTGGATGAAATATCTAAAAAATATTTTAATAAAGACAGACATGGAAAGGACTTTACTATTTGTTCACTCCAAAATATTGCCTTTTTTGCACCAAAACTAGTAAAACTCCATATATTTAACTCTTTATGACTTTTTTATTATGAATAACAGCATATTTTGGAGTATTTCATGTAGTACACGTTATTTTTTTGTGATCATCGAGCACTAAAATTCTCAAGTGCTAGGTGTTTAAATGAAGCAGGTCAGACGCTTGGATGGGCTCAATTTGAAATGGATTTAAAAAGCTCTTAAATGGAATGGAAACAGTATGAGACAGATGCCATCCCTGCTTTCAACCAGCACATGTCCCATAAGATCACCTACGCCCTGACCTATGCAGTTACTGGGAAGGTCCACTTTACAACCAACATGAGGACAAGTAGTCATGGTAAGGGATGCTACATTACCCTGTCGGCATACTAGGTTAACCTTGTGGAGGCCAGAACTGAGCCGGACTTTGGGACAACACATGTGCTACCAATACAAAGTATTACAGATCCTAGTTCCAACAGAGTTTCCTCCACCTCTTACACCATATCTGTAATGCGTATGGGTCTCAATATACTGCACCACGGGCAGGGCTTACATTGGAGAGCTTGGAATACTGGGTATTTACCAGAGGCTCTGATGGTAAGGTTGGACTTTGCTGCCAATTAACACAGATATCGCTCCAGGGCAGTCCCCGGACTGCAGCAGCTGACCCCAGGGGTCAAGGACACAGGTACACACATGATATATCAGATAAAACAGGATCAGGATCACAGGCAGGATCTGTAATTGTATTTTGTTCTGATGAGATGGATTGTACAGACAGATGGGATGGATGATACAGACATAACAGATTTGGGTTCAGGTGAGAAAGGACGGTTGGTACAGAAGGAAAAGGTTCATGTTCAGGTGCATACAGGACAGGATAAGGTTCAGGCAGAATATGTTTGGGTTCAGGCAGGATAGGTTCAGGTTCAGGTTCAGGTAGGATAGTTAAATTTCAGACAAATACAAGGTCACAGGGATCTGATAACACGCAAGCTGGTGCAAGTCATACTAGATATGAAAGTTGCTTAGGCACATCCCTGTACGAGAGGGTGCCTTAAATAACTAGTGCTTCTTATCCATAGGCTGGGGATGCTTCCATAAATGGACAGCAATCGCTCATCATTTTCAGAGGATTATTACGCCACCCTTGCTCCAAATTTTAAGAGGATAAACAGGCAACCTTGCTCAACTTTTTTAGAGGGTAATCAGGCTGCTCTTGCTTTACATTTTAAGAAGGTAAACAGGCGACCCTGATTCAAAATATTTAAAGGGTCATTAGGCTGCCCCTACTCCAAATTTTAAGAGGCTAAGTAGGAGACCCTCACTCAAAATAGTTATACCACCTAGGAGAAAACATATTTATCCCTTGCATGTAGTGCATCAGCTATACCAATACACAATTTCCATTTCTTAAAAATGGTAAAAAAATATTTTTTGAGGCCCTCCTCAATGTGTTTCCAGGGTGTATTGCTGTTGTTCCTTCTAATTTTTGTCAGCCCTTGCACTTAGTGCATTGGCTTTATGAGTCTAGGAGACCCACTACCTAACAGTTTTAATAGAATGTGTATAATTCTGCAATCACTCAATGTAACTACACACTGATCAATCCTCCCAGCTCCCGAACTGTGCACTGCGAGGATTCACCATTTTGTAAGCTGGGAATGGACCGCAGTTACGCGGTATGCATGTTCCCGGTAACAACACGACTAATGGGTGCAGCCTCGCTAAATACAAGTGTATGGAGTGGGTGTTTCTGACTAGTAAGAGCTATCGTCTACTGGATGCATCCTTACTCCATACACTAGTTGGGGGCATTGGCCAGGAACATGCATAATGCATAACAGCGGTCCATGCTCGACTTAGAAACAGTGAATCCTCGCGGGGCACAGTGCATGCACTGGGAGGAATGATAAGTCTGCAGTCACACAGAGTGACTGCACAATTATATGTTTAGACTGGACAATGGACAACCCCTTTAATCCATAAGTGTCTGACCATATCACACACAACACATGCTCAGGTAAGGTAATGGAATGTTAAAATTACATTTACCAATGACTACCGGTGAGTGTAGTTTTATTTCTCCCTCTATTATGTCATCTACTGTAGTCATAGGTGATGGGGAAATATGGTGAGTATATGGCCCAGCTATTAAGGGTTGAAAGGAGCTTTTCTTTTTATTTTCGCCTTATATACAAGACATTTTACAGGAAAGAATGTTTTCTAACATTATCTTGTGAAATCCATTATATCTTTGCATTTTTTTTTCTCAGGCCGTAAAAGTGGAGTAAGGCAATAAATGTATCCTATATGTCTCTAATCATAAACTATCCCTGCTCCACCAGCTATCCCTACATTGAAGACAGGTAACAGAAGATTTACTAGAATAAATGACATTATTAAGCACTGAAAATAACTTTTGCTTTTTAGTTGCAGTAGCAGTGTACTTATTGTAAGGCAATAAACCCTGCCTATGATCAAAAATTATCCCTGCTCCACCAGCTATCCCTACACTGAATGCAGCAGCAGTATGCCTATAGAAGGACTGTAGGGTGATAACTCTGCCTATATGCCCTAATATAAGCTCTCCCTCCTAGATCAACTCTCCCTGAACTACATTGTAATGAGCATCACATCATGGCATCCTATGAAAGACTTAATGATGCGATGATGTAGCTGACCAATCACGGTAATGCCAGCAGCCAACATGGCTACAGCATTACTGTGCATGCCAGGCAATCCCTGCATGTTGATTGTCTGTCCAACTGCCATGAAACACGCAGGGCAGGGACTCAAGCATAGTGCTGAAGTACCTGCGATACTTGACTGAGTATCAAGCATGTTCTAGCCCCCCAAATGCTGGATTGAGTATTGATCAGAGGTTATCATGCTCACTCATCATTACTTATTTTATGTAGTGAACATTGAAATGTACTGTATATTGCTAGCAAGCAATGTCATTATTGCTATAATATGCATAAGCTTAGCCTTTAGTCCTTACTAGGACTACTCAGCGACAGTATCAATTGTATTCCTTCATATAAAGTCCAAAAATATCCAACTTTATGGTTTAACAGGTACTTTTCCTTTTTTCATGTTATTCAAGAAGCAGGAAAAGTAACTGTTTTTGGAACAATCTCTCTATTCTAAAGTGTCTCTCCTTTGGGATATGTAGTGTATGGGTCTACTTGCATTCAGTACACCATTGGCTCCAAAACATGTCTGCTTCCAAACATCCAAGCTGTATATTAGTTCTTGTTTTAGTGATTTGTGGTTTGGAATATAAACTTTGTTTTATGAATTTGTATGTTAAGCTTTACTGAGTTACTTGGCATATCTGCGAAGGCAACTGACATGTCTGTAAATGTAATTTGTTCAAATTCTGTGTACAGTTTTGACCATCTGCAATGCTTGGACATGTGGTTAAACTATGTTACAAATAATAGTCTATTAAAATCCTAATATTAAAGAGACATAGAAATTAATCATTCAATTTTTAAAAGCATACCTGTTCCTTCAGGCGACTTTACAGAATAATTTGTCGTGTGTGTATATAAATGAGCAGAAATGGCATTTATGGCCATTATCAGACTTGCATCTTGAATTTTTCGCCAGTTATCTCCACTGCAAGCTCTATTATCAATTTTCAGCTATCTTTGACCTAGTGGGTATAGACAGGCAGCTCTAAAGACTCCCAAACATTGCTTCCCAATAATTCTTATACTGAGCATTTTGTCATCCTGGTTGTTTGATCTGCATAACACATATATAAATAAGAGAAACCAAAACTCGTGGAGCTATATTGCTTACAAAAAGTCATATTATATTTATTCAATACAAAAACAGAGACAATTTATAACACATAAAGTGGTAAGTGCAAGATAAAAGTAGTGACACAGATTTCCCATGAGTAAGATACAACAAGACGCGAAGCATACATCGGGGTATCCAGGTCTCTGGGAGTCAAATCTCCACCAATTTTGGTATCTCTTATTTATATATGTGCAATTTGTTGAGCTGTCTAGCCATATACAGTATGGATATATATTACCTTTGGTATATGAATTACTGCCTTATGGATTATGTATATACTAGATGGTGGCGCGATTCTAACGCATCGGGTATTCTAGAATATGTATGTAGTTTATTTATGAAGATTTAAGAATAATGCAATGAGCGATCAGTAAGGTACCATAACACTTGGCGATCCCGACTATGATACGACCTGGTAGGGATCGCTGGAGCATCACTTTGTGGTCGCTGGTGAGATGTCAAACAGTCAGATCTCACCAGCAATGCAGCAATGATATGGCGGTCGTCGGGACACTGTTATAGTAGGGTGTAGTATTGAGGTCGTTGGTCGATGTCCCACGCGGCTTGGCGGGGGATTTGAATTATTGCAGCCATATCGGAATACCCATAACTTGGGTGTTCCAATATGGCGGTCAGGGTACTTCCGCTGCGAGCAGCCGAGGGATGACTGGCTGGCACTGGTCATCTTCCGGCTGCGTTGCCTCTGGCCTGCTTGCTGCAGGAGATGACCCACGGCTACCGTCAGGAGATCAGCGGCTAACGCCGCTGATCTCCCAATGGTAGCGGTGACGTGCGGCGACCAATCAGCGATGCAGCATTTCCATTGCAGAGAGACAGACAGACACGATAAGGTGATTATATTATGTGATTCATAACACGGCAGCATGATAAAGTCATCTCAACTGCTACACTGTTGCATCCTCAGCATCTGAGATACAGTAAGACAAGTTGTCCAGCTCTTAGTGAATAAAGAATGAAAAGAGTGGTCCAGGGCTCAAACTCATCTGGTTGTATGGGTTACACCAAGATAAAATTTTAATGTGATGGACAACATTCTTTGCAGGATGAGATGACTTTTTGAACATTTTTTTAACATTTTGTTGTGTTTTATATTTTTGTTGTACATTTAATGGGTTACAGTACAGATGTATAACTTGGGTCGTTACATTTACATTTTTTTTACTTTAGTTTGCACATGAAACAGTATTTTTAGTTGTAAAATATTTTTCCATTGTTTTTTTAAACTTCCTTTTTATTTTATTTATTTTTTATCCCATAAAATAATATTTTCCCTTAATTAGCCTCATATATTAATTCTGGTTCCATCATAAAATAATTTTTCCCATCATTGTCCCCATTTCGCAATAATTTCCTCGATTTTGTTCAGCATCATGTAGTTATGTCCCCCTTCCTGGTCACCATTTTATGGTAATGGCCCCACCTTGCTGTAATTTCTCCAATGTTGGTCCCCGTAATGGGATAATTTTCCACATCTTGTGGTAATATTCCTCATTTTGGTCACCATCTTGTAACAATGGTCTTTGCCGTGGTCACCATCTTGTAGTAATGGCCCCCTTTCTGTTCCCCATCTTATGGTAATGGCCCCATCTTGTTGTAATTTTTCAAATTCTAGTTCTCCTCCTGTAGTAATGTGCCCATGATGTGGTAATATCCCCATTTTGGTCCCCATCTTGTAATAATGTCTCCATCCCAGTCATCATGTAGTATTGTCTCAATCCTATTCCCCATCTTGAAACATTCTCCCCCATAATTGTTCCATCTTACAATAATGTCCTCCATCTTGGTTCCTTTCCAATAGTAGTGTCTTCCATCCTGGTTCCCATTTTGTAGTAATGTCAAACATCCGGGTCCCCATTTTGTGGTAATAGAACTCATTCTGGTTCTCATCATGTGTGAACATATCCATCTTGTGGTAATGTCTTCCATCCTGTTCCCAATCTTGAAGTAATGTACTCATCTTGTTGAAATCTTGGTCCCCATCTTGTAGTAATGTCACCCATCCTGGTTCCCACCTTATAGCAATGTCCCTATTATGGTCCCCACCTTTTAGTAATTTCCCAATTCTGGTCCCAATCTTGACGTAATGTCCTCATCTTGTGGAAATCCTGGTCCCCAACTCGTAGTAATGTCACCCTTCCTGGTTCCTACCTTATAGCAATGTCCCTATTATGGTTCCCATCTTTTAGTAATTTCCCAATTCTGGTCCCAATTTTGACATAATGTCCTCATCTTGTGGAAATCCTGGTCCCCATCTTGTAGTAATGTCACCCATCCTGGTTCCCACCTTATAGCAATGTCCCTATTATGGTCCCCATCTTTTAGTAATTTTCCAATTGTGGTCCCCTTTTTGAAGTAATGTCCTCTTCCTAGCTCTCATCTTGTAGCAATGTCCCCATCCTGATCCCAGTCATGTAGCAAGGTCCCTATCCTGGTTCTCAGCTTGTAATAAGGTCCTCTATCCTGTTCATTATCTTGTAGTAATGTACCTTATCATTATCTAAATCTTGTAGTAACGTCCCCCATCCTGGTTCTCATATTGCAGTATTGTCCCACACCCTGGTCCACCAAATGGAAGAGAAATGTCACAAGACCTGAGAAAGAAAATAATTGCTTTACACAAGATAGGTGAAGGCTACAATAAGATCAGCAAAGCTTTATTAGTCAAAACGCTGTTAGTCAGAATATTACTGCAAAAATTACACACAAATTTTACAAGGATGGAACTGCAGCCATCTTACACAGGCGTCCAGGCTGACCACGGAGGTTAACAATTAACAAACGTATAAACATATTGTGATGAGAAGGAGTGAAAAAAATCGTTGTGCAAGCTTACTGCAGGTAGCTGAAACAGTTCAACATGAAAGTGAGAATAATACATTTCCTTACAAAATTTTCAGTTCTACTCAAATGAGTTGATGCAAAAATGAATATCCCTATCTAGTATTTTTAGGTCTTATGTACTTTTTATGGAAAGCCCCAAGTCTTCTAGGTATGGAATCAACAAGCTGGTGTCATATTGCAGTATATGTCTTTTTTAGTTTTAGATATGTGTTTTATGATCATTGTCATGTTGTAAAAGTGCACGTCTACAAAAGGCATGGTGTGATGGTTGCATATTTCTTTTAATCAGAGCAATGCACCTGTCAATTCATGATATCATAAATAAAATATACATCCCTGACACCTGCAGTACTACTAAAGACATAGCCACCACCATGTTTCACTGTAGGCACCATGCATTTTTCTTTTGACTAAACACGTTTGTGATGCCATCTCATAACTCAAGAGTATAAAGTTTCAGTAGACTTCATATTTTTCAACATAAGCCCTGGAAAATTATGGGGGGATTTTTCGTGTATGGACTTTTGGAGAGGCTTACCGTACTTTATGGATGACACCCATACATGCCATTCCTCTGAAGTTTTTACTATATTGTGTCACAGTAAGCACCCATCCAGTCAATCCCTGGCTTTAATGATGTGTCTATAACACCACAGTATATGATGCAGCTAGCATTTGCAAATTACAATATTACACATGTGGAGCCAGTTGAAGAGAAACCAATGGGAAACCTGACAAACTTTGGCAAAAAAAAAAGATGAACGAGATTGGTATAAATCATCTTTGTTTTTTTATTAGGCTTGAAAAGATCTTTAAAAATTACTCAGCATGGTACATTAGTCTCCAACTCACTTGTATATTTACTTACTTAAACAATTCATCTTGGAAATAGTAACTTACTTCTAGAGTTGAGGAGTGGAGACTTGTCTTCTTCACTTCCAGTTTAGAAAAAGAGCAGGGCTGCACACAGGATAAAAGTGCTCAATCCATTTAATGCATCACAGGGGTGTTACAGGTGGGGTGCAAAGGAAGGAGGACCGGGTAGCCCCGATGGTGCAACGAACGTTTCACGCTCAGCTGGCGCTTCTGCGGGTACAATCCCGCTTCTGAGGGTATGTACCCGCAGAAGCGCCAGCTGAGCGCGAAACGTTCATTGTACCATCGGGGCTACACGGTCCTCCTTCCTTTGCACCCCCACCTGTAACACCCCTGTGATGTATTAAATGGATTGAGCACTTTTATCCTGTGTGCAGCCCTGCTCTTTTTCTAAACTGGAAGTGATATTTTGCTGTGTGGAGGAAGTGTGCACCAGGAACAGAGGCTCACTGCATGAGAGGTCCCAGGGGATCCTGGAGGGCTGCTGGAACTGACAGAGACGCACGGAGGGAGCGGTGGTGCTGGCCTTAACCTGCAAACTGTAAGTGTCTTAGGATACTTGTCTTCTGTTCAATACACTATAGGTAGTTTTTGCATAGCTTTTCCCTCATCAATCAGCCATTATGGGCTGAATCTATGGATTTTATGTATATGAAATCTGATTGTTAAACCACATTAGAAGAGCTTTACCCAGAGTTGTTTGTACTTTTCACAGTAATTACGCTTTGGTTAGTCAGCTATGGAGAACCTAACATAATATATGAAAAGTAATACAGATCAGACCCAACATACTCTTTCTACTAAGATTTAAAATGAATCAGCTTTGTACAGAAGATGTTGGGATACAATGAAAATCAGGCTTTCACTCCATTTGTATTGTAAATACTCTACTTATTCTCAGTAGATACATGACTTGAATCTTAAGCAGAATGTGTAGACACGTTTGACAGCCACTGCTTTCAGTGAATCACATGGCTGGAACACAGTGTTCTGGAAGTAGTGATTCACTGTACCACCGCTTTACTCTAGCCAAGAACACATTCTTCACTTGCACTCGGATTTAAGTAGTTAATGTTATAAATTATATCTTATAGTAATAGTATCCCAAATGATAGCACATACTTATCTTTGTGTTTTCTTATGTCTGACTAAACAAAACATTAGATTTTGTCAACTTCTTCTTCTAAGAGAACTGTACTCTGGCTTAATTGAAATGACTAGGGTCCTTATAGTGCCACTTGGCCGAACTGAGCACTCTCTGATACTGCAGGCAGAGGTAGATTTACTTCAGCAGCACCACCGGTGCACTGTGGATGGTCAGAACTTGTAGACTGTGAGCCCTCACGAGTATGGTCCTCTCTCCTTCTGTACCTTTGTATTGTTCATGATTATTGTACCTGTCTATGTATACCCCCTTTCTTATGTAAAGCGCTGTGCAATAAATGGCGTTATAATAATGATAAATAATAATAACCAGCAAAACAGTCATCTAAAGAGTAGGGCTAACAAGCTGCTTTGGAAAGAGCTTGTAAGCACCGCACTCCTTGCCTAGGAGTGTTATTGCTGATGAAAGATTGCAGAGGTGCTTCCTAACACTGACAATGAGCAAGTAAAAAATGGAATTAAAAATCTCTTCATTCTTGAGGACAGTGGATTAATAAGAAGTCAAATATTTAGATGAAAAGACGGCACTCACCATTGATAGATGATTTCTTTTAATCCATTTCTTTCTTAAAAAGTGTAGGTTACATACATTTAAGTGGTGGGGAGGGAAGTGCGGAGAGGAAGACGGGTGCACGTTTCGCCTGGTTAGGCTTCCACGGGTCCAAGATTGAATATTGTAGAACATAACTTAATATGCAAAGTTCTCTCCACTGAAGTCTATAGGTACCTTTACACACCGCAACTTTGTAGCAATTTCAAGGCAACCGTGACAGACATCCCGATTTCCTCTCAGTTGATACACCGCAGTTGCGGCGTGTAAAGGCACCTTATGAGAGATATTGCAATTTTTATTACTTAAACACAGAGATAATCATGCAGGCGTATCCACCTCTGCATCCCTTTTCAACTGGATCAATTAATTTTTGTTTAGCTTGAGTATTTTACCAATTCCTCTCTACACTTTGTTCCAAATTATTATGCAAATTGGTTTTAAGTGTCATTAGGTTTTTTTTTTGGTCAATGAAACCCATTGATGGTATTGTGTCTCAGGGTTCTTTGGATCACTGAAATCAATCTCAGATACCTGTGATAATTAGTTTGGCAGATGAGCCCAATAAAAGGAAAACTGGGTGTTCCACAATATTACGCAGGCCATAGTTTTCAAGTAACATGGGAAAGAAAAAGGATCTCTCTGCTAGCCAAAAGCAACAAATAGTGCAATGCCTTGGACAAGAGAGGAAAACATTAGATATTGCACAAAAACTTAAGTGTAATCATCGTACTGTGAAGAGATTTATGGCTGATTCTGAGCACAGACGTGTTTGTGCAGATAAAGGCAGAATGAGGAAGGTTTCTTCCAGGCAAGTTCATCTGATTAAGAGAGCAGCTGCTAAAAAAGGCCTTACAAACCAGCAAATAGATATTTAAAGCTGCTGGTGCCTCTGGAGTCCCTCGAACCTCAAGGTGTAGGATCCTTCAAAGGCTTGCTGTGGTGCATAAACCTACTATTCTGACACCCCTAAACAGTGCTCACAAGCAGAAACGGTTGCAGTGGGCTCAGACATGCATGAAGACTAATTTTCAAACAGTCTTGTTTATTGATTAGTGCAGAGCAACCCTGGATGGTCCAGATGGATGGAGTAGTGGATGGTTGGTGGATGGCCACCATGTCCCAACAAGCCTGCGACGTCAGCAAGGAGGTGGAGGAGTCATGTTTTGGGCCGGAATCATTGGTCCATAAGGTTCCTGAAGGTGTGAAAATGACCTCTGCAAACTATATAGAGTTTCTGACTGAGAACTTTCTTCTATGGTACAAAAAGCAAAAACGTGCCTTCAGGAGCAAAATCATCTTCATGCATGACAATGCACCATCTCATGCTGCAAAGAATACCTCTGTATCATTGGCACCTATGGGCATAAAAGAAGATAAACTCATGGTGTGGCCACCATCTTCCCCTGACCTCAACCCTATAGAGAACCTTTGGAGTATAATCAAGCATAAGATCTATGAGGGTGGGAGGCAGTTCACATCGAAACAGCAGCTCTGGGAAGCTATTCTGACATCACGCAAAGAAATACAAGCAGAAACTCTCCAGAAACTCACAAGTTCACTGGATGCAAGAATTGTGAAGGTGATATTAAAAAAGGGTTCCTATGTTAACATGTAACTTGGCCTGTCAGGATTAGAGACGAGCGATGTTCGATTCAAAATGTTCGCCAATCTCAAATTCGAGCTGTTTTGGGCGGTGTTCGAGTCATTTGACGAATGTGAACAATTAGCTTCAAATTCGGCAGTTCGATGTTATGTTCGATAACAGTTCGTTCACCAAAAGGAGGGATAAAGTGGTCTGGGGGCAGAGGAAAAGGCTGAAATGGGGGCATGATTGTTTAAAAGCTGACGGTAAAAAGCCGCCAGCTTTTAAACAATCATTCATCCCGACCCACTGCCCCCCGTAGCCTCCCATCCCGATCCTAAGTTAGGACAGGCGGGGAGCGCAGCACTGGGAGAGGGGGGCAAAGGACCAGGGTGGGGAAGCCGGTGGCAGTGAGAATACTTCACCGCTGACTTTCCCTGATGCCCCCTACCCGCTCCCTGGATCTGCTCCCCCCGCCCGGTATTAACATAGGATCAGGCAGATAGGTGGCGGGGGGAACGATAAGGGGGCATCAGGGAGCGGGGAGCACAGCACAGAGCAGGAAAGCCGGCAGGAAAGCTGTCCTCAGGTGACCTGAGTTAACCCCCCTTACAATGCTCCGGCCTCGAGGGGTTAATAAAGATGCAGTCCTAAATGTATTTTTTTTAATGAATTTTTCAAAAAAAAATTGACGCGGGCTTCGCCGTATTTTTATGTCCAGCCAGGTACAGCAGGCCGGAACGGGCTGCCTCCAACCCCCAGGTGCCTATTTGCACCTGCCTGGAAACAGAAATAGAAGGAAGCCCTTTTTTTTTATTATATCATGAATTTCATGAAATAATAAAAAAAAATATGTGGGGCTTCACACTAATTCCAATTCCAGCCAGGTACTACTAGACAGCTGGGGGCTGGAATCCGCAGCGCAGGGAGGCCCAAGCTCTCAGGGCACCCCTCGCTGCGAATTGCAGTCCGCAGCCACCCCAGAGAAGCGCCATCTTCTGGCGCTGTTCCCAGCTCATCCAGGGCCCTGGTGCCGTGGCTCACTGGGTAATAAAGGGGTTAGGGCCAGCTTTGTGTTATCAGCTGGCCCTAAGCCTGAAATTCAGGGGGTCACACCAATATTAGACATGACCGCCATGAATTTATAGTGAACTTTTAAAAAAAAAAACAACACACAGAAAAAAATATTTTATTAGAAATAAAACAAAAAACACACTTAGAGACTGCATCTTTAATAAAAATCTCTTCCGTCCGACGTAGTCCAATCAGGTTTTCTTCTTTAGCTCAGCTACATCTCTGGTAGAGCACCTGGACACGGGAAAGTTCATGTGAGTTCATGCTGCATGAACTCACATGAACCTTTCCCTAACAGTTCCGCGGCTTCTTCAAATGAACAGCTGATCAGCATCAGCTGGTCATTTGAAATAACCGGCGGGAAAGCCTGCGGTGAGACTTCACCGCCGGCTTTCCTGCTCTGTGCTGCGCTCCCCGCTCCCTGATGCCCCCTTATCGATCCCCCTGTTGCCTCCCCGCCTGATCCTAAGTTAGGACCGGGCGGGGGGAGCAGATCCAGGGAGCATGGACGGGGCGTCAGGGAGCGTAGAGCGCAGCCCAGAGCAGAAAAGCCGGGGGTAAAGTCCTCTTCTCACCGCCGGCTTCCCCGCCTGTGTCTTGTGAAGTCCTCTTCTCACCACCGCCTTCCCTGCCTGTGTCTTTTGCTCCCCGCACCCGATGCTGCACTCCCTCCACCCTGTTGTTGCTCCCCCTGCCCGGTACTAACGTTAAAAACATATTTACATGAATTTTCAATGGTATTCAACGTGTTCAACGTGTTCGACGGTGTTCGATGGTGTTCGATGAACATTCGACGAACATTCGACGAACACACATCAAATTCGACAAATCTAATTGAATTTGAACACTGGGGTGGTGGCTTATCTCTAGGATGTTTTGGAGTTACATAGCTTTCAATTTCAGTGAATGTGACTTCCTAATGCTGCAAATTTAACAAATGAGCATTTTCAGTTCTTTAAAACATATGAAATGTTTAGAAACTCTACTGTGCCTGATAATTTGGAACAGAGCATTTAGAGTTTTTTTTTTCCATTTTGAAGATTATACTGTTATAATTAGGAGGTTTCTTCCATAAAATTCGATGTATACTCTAACGGGTGATGACTTGTATTACACTGACTGTCATTTGCACCGACCATTTAGGAAAGCAGAGAAAAAGAACATTTGCATAATAATTTGGAACATGGTGTAAATGTCTTCTTGTTAATTTGGTCATACTTTCTTTCACATTATAATCAAAACTATATGAAATATATAATTATTTTATACATTTTTTTATGAGTATCCTAGCAATACTGTCAATTTACACACCTCATTCTAAGGAAAATTTGTTCGTCTATAAGGCTGCAAAATAAATCTTAAACAAAGCTCTGATTACTACAGGGGAAAAGAAGCCCTAAGCCCATCCTCTAGACTAAGCACTTCCCACTCTGAATCTGAAAATGAAGATTGTAGGAATTAGATAGAAATTAACTTCTCGCAAAGGGATTTCTACACAACTGATTGTTTAAACGGAGACTGTCAGCTCGTTTTAGACCCCTATCCTACCACTACCTGTCCCTGCACCTTGCTAGCTCATCCCTAACCATCCCTCTCTGAACTAAAACTGCACTATAAAGCATGGTAAAAATTATTTAATAACTTACGTGCAGTCTATATCTGTAGACTGGAAAGGGCGATCCCCAGGTGATTTCCACTTTCCCTCCTCGCAGGTTCTTAGCACGCCCTGCTGGGCATCATCATTCCGTTTCTTGTGTTGAAATTCCCGCATCCTCCATACAGTATGACGTGCACCGGGACGTCAGTTCCGGTTTAGTGCATTGTAGGGACATATAAGATTGTACGGTTTCGCTCCGAAACAATGATACAAGGAGCTTAACAGATTGGGCTGAACCAGAGAATTACAATTCTATATCTGGCAGCTTCAAGCAGAAAGCTGGTAGCTGGAAGAGGTTGTCTGGTCTAAAATGATAATTCAGCAGTCACTCTATGTGACTGCAGAACTATCAATCCTCCCAGTGCACACACTGTGTGCTGCGAGGATTCACCGCTTTCTAAGACAGGAATAGACTGCAATTGTGTGGTACGCATGTTCTGGACAAACGAAGGCTAGTGGGTATGGCCTCGCTCTATACAAGTGTATGGAGTAGATGTGTCTGACTAGTGGGCGCAGTCATCTAGTGGGTGTTGCCTTGCTCTATACACTTGTATAAAGCAAGGCCGTGCCCACTAGTCATGAGCTCTGGCCGCAGTGGCCTGAAACATGTATACCATCACTGCGGTCCGTTCCTGGTTTATAAACAGTGAATCCTTGCAGCGCGCTGGGAGGATTGATATTTTTGCAGTCACACAACAATAGGTTGTGTTGTTCTCCAATTGTCTGGAGCAGAGGGCTAAAAACTACAGCTAGACAGTACATACCCCCATACTGCCAGATTGCACTAAATGACTGGACAGAGGCTGCACCGTCTAGAGCTTCTGATACTAACGTCTTTTCTATCCCCAGCGTTGTACACCGAATGAATACAGCAACGCCTGGTGACAGAAGAAGACTTTGCAGAAGCAGGTCCTGATGGAGAGGTGACAGATAAATACTGGGGTTGGTATATCTTTACACATAGTATATGTACTATACATTCCTTGGATGTGTTCCCTAGAAAATAAAAATAAAATCCAAGTTTAGTGCATTGTTTACAGTATATCGCATTTGACTTTCAAATTACATTTGGCATTATTAATAGAAAACGAAGAAATTAATTAAAGGATTTGGAAGAGGATTTTGAAAACGAAAAGTCATATTTCAACCAAATGATCCCATCCTTCAATTATCATTCATAAGGGATTATGTTAATATATTGTAAATGCAACAGCAACATTTAGTAAACTGAAGTTCAATAAGATGTGCACCTTGATCCAATTTATTTTGTTTGTGATGCTCCTCTAGGGATACTTGCCAACAATATGATTTGTTTGATCATATAGTGTATACCAGCACTAATTACCATCAAACCCCACAAGAGATTTTATAAAAAGTAGCTATTTGGCAGAAAATAACAAAGATTTGTGTTTTGCACATGATCTCATTATTTCTTTTATGTAAAATGAACTGTTTCAGTACCAATAATTCCCAGAAAACACAATGTTCGTCTCTCTGAGTGGATATCGCCATAATAAAAAAATTGTTAGAACTCAGAACACATCTTTATTTTTATTAAGAACTTTTATAGTTGCTGCATAAGTACAAATAAAACTTCTTGGCGGACTTATATTAGGTGTACTTTCCAACACACCAATCCCTGGATGAAAAGCAGACTAAGGCTGGCTTCACACTTGCAGATGCATCTGCAGCGTTTTGCAGATGCATCTGCAAGTATCAGCATGCAGACCGCGGCCCCTATGTTTATAATAGGGCGCACCGCGGTCTGAATGCTCTCATTCATTCCTATATGTGAGCCGTAAGCAGGCGTATGCCTGCTGACAGATCACACACTCCCGCCCCGCACCTTGGACGCAACATCTCGCGTCCATAGTGCGGGCGGGAGAGTGTGATCTGTAAGCAGGCATACGCCTGCTTACGGTACACATATAGGAATGAATGAGAGCATTCACACCACGGCCGCGGTCTGCATGCTGATACTTGCAGATGCATCTGCAAAACGCTGCAGATGCATCTGCAAGTGTGAAGCCAGCCTTACAGAAAGACACTATCAAATGTGTATGTAGCTAACGTACAAAAATGACGCAAATCAACTATTATAAATATCAAGATCCTCTTAAATGGTTATTCCCAAATTAGCATAGATTATAACTTAATAATTGTTGGTTGCCTATAGGGCACCTTGAAAAAGTTGAGTGATGTTGCATGTCTTTCTTTGACAGTCCCATAGACAATGAAAGAAGTAGAGGTGAAGCATGTGCAACTATGTTTCATTCAGAATGAGGTTGTATAAAGCCCATAATCATAGTTTAGAGTTCGTCAACCAGGACCCAGGACACCAGATGTATTCCTTTTGGTAATTTTTTTATCAAGCCATAAAATAAGAGAGATAAGCATTTATTATTAATTATTATGCTATCACTTGATAAAGGCTAAAATATGATTTTTCTGCACTAATATACCGTATATACTCGTGTATAAGCCGAGTTTTTCAGCCCAAAAAATGGGCTGAAAAGTCCCTCCCTCGGCTTATACACGGGTCAATACGGAATCCTATGGTGGGAGGGGGCGCGGGGGGTGGGGGGGCGCTGCGCAGTATTTCTTACCTTGTCCTCCCGTTCTGCAGTGCTTTCCGGTGTCCTCCGTGCTCCGTTCCCGGTCTGCTGGGCCTTGTGGTTCCTCCTGGTTCCTCCTCCTTCGGTTCCATCATGGGGGCTGCCATCTTGCTTCTTCTCTCCGCCCCCGGCCAGTGATGTCAGAGCAGGCCACGCCGTGATTGGCTAGCACCCGTGATCACATGTCACGGGTGCTAGCCAATCACAGCGCGGCCTGCTCTGACATCACTGGCCGGGGGCGGAGAGAAGAAGCAAGATGGCAGCTCCCATGATGGAACCGAAGGAGGAGGAACCAGGAGGAACCACTAGGCCCAGCAGACCGGGAACGGAGCACGGAGGACACCAGAAAGCACTGCAGAACGGGAGGACAAGGTAGGAAGCTGTGTGTATGTGTGTGTGTATGTGTATATATGTGTATGTGTGTGTGTGTGTGTGTGTGTATATATGTGTGTATGTATGGGTATGTGTATGTAAGTAGGCTGGCTGCCAATATAAGCCATACCTCTGGGGCTGCTGTATATACTTCTGGGGCTGCTGGATACTACCACTGGGGCTGTATATACCTCTGGGGCTACTGTATACTACCACTGGGGCTGTATATACCTCTGGGGCTGCTGTATACTACCACTGGGCTGTATATACCTCTCGGGCTACTGTATACTACCACTGGGGCTGTATATACCTCTGGGACTGCTGTATACTACCACTGGGGCTGTATATACCTCTGGGGCTGCTGTATACTACCACTGGGGCTGTATATACCTCTGGGGCTACTGTATACTACCACTGGGGCTGTATATACTTCTGGGGCTGCTGGATACTGCCACTGGGGCTGTATATACCTCTGGGGCTGCTGTATACTACCACTGGGGCTGTATATACCTCTGGGGCTACTGTATACTACCACTGGGGCTGTATATACTTCTGGGGCTGCTGGATACTGCCACTGGGGCTGTATATACCTCTGGGGCTGCTGTATACTACCACTGGGGCTGTATATACCTCTGGGGCTACTGTATACTACCACTGGGGCTGTATATACTTCTGGGGCTGCTGGATACTGCCACTGGGGCTGTATATACCTCTGGGGCTGCTGGATACTACCACTGGGGCTGTATATACCTCTGGGGCTGCTGTATACTACCACTGGGGCTGTATATACCTCTGGGGCTACTGTATACTACCACTGGGGCTGTATATACTTCTGGGGCTGCTGGATACTGCCACTGGGGCTGTATATACCTCTGGGGCTGCTGTATACTACCACTGGGGCTGTATATACCTCTGGGCTACTGTATACTACCACTGGGGCTGTATATACTTCTGGGGCTGCTGGATACTGCCACTGGGGCTGTATATACTTCTGGGGCTGCTGGATACTACCACTGGGGCTGTATATACCACTGGGGAGGCTGCTGTATACCACATTGCTGGGGGCTGTATACCTGTGCTGGGGTCCACCCTCGGCTTATATACGAGTCAATAGGTTTTCCCAGATTTTGGGGGCAAAAGTAGGGGGTCGGCTTATACACGGGTCGGCTTATACATGAGTATATACGGTAGTTACCAAAAGAAGGATGTCTGGTGCCCTGGTCCCTGGATTTCTTTGTATGGACAGTTGCACCAAGTGTGCACAGGCAACAGCATAGTGCATGGGATTCATCTATTGCAAGTATATCCATTCTCAGGATTGCTGGGTGTCCCAGCAGTTTGACCCCAGTGAACAGTACGTTATTACCTATCCCATGAAAAGATAATACTTTCTTGGGAGTAACCCTTTAACTTAATGTACTGTATATCATATTAATAAATCTGCCCCTTTGTGTGATACAGTTCATACCCTTTGTGTGATACAGTTCGATCAAGGGGGCGGCACATTTTTCGACCGTCCCGGGCGCCACAAACAGTTGCTACGCCACTGGGACACGGCATGCAGAGGTAAGTGGAGCCAAAGACGTGATGTAGGAATAATTTAAGATAGGTTGGGGTTATTTTACAAGAGATATTATGGGGCAGTGGGGGATTTTATGGGACAATGAGTAACATTATGAAGCAACTTGGGGCAATGAGGAACATTATGGGCAATGAGGGACTTTTTGGGGGACATTATTGAGCAAATTGGGAAATTATGGGGAAATGGGGGATATTATGAAACAAATTGGGATTTTATGGGGCAAGGATGGTCATTATGGGGAAATGAAGAACATTCTGGAGCAAATTGTGACATTGTAGGGCAATGGGGGACATTATTGTGAAAATTGGGACATTATGGGTCAATATTGAACATTATGGGGAAATGAGGAACAGTATGGAGTAACTTGGCACAAAGTGGGGCAATGATGGACATCATGGATCAAATTGAGATATTATGAGGCAATGGTGAACTTTATGGGACAATGAAGGACATTATGAGACAATGAGGGACATTATGGGGGTCAATTTAAAGCAAACTGTGACATTATGAGGCAATGAGGAATGTTATGGGGCAAAGGGGGACATTATACAGCATATTAGGACATTATGGAGAAACATTGTGGATCAATGAGGGACATTATGGAGCAAATTGGAATATTATGGGGCAATGAGGGATGTTATGGGGTCATAAGAAACATTATGGGGCAGTGGAGGATATTATAGGGCAAAGAGAAACATTTGCAGCAGCTATTATTTTGTTTGTTACAGTTTTGCTACAGACTTTGTACCTTTCCTGGGACCTCTAATTTCAACCTTGGATCTATGCAATGTTTTCATCTTGTGGATTGCGACGTTCCTGCACGCTGGTCTGCTGTGGGATGGAAAATGCAGCACACCCCACACTTTCTACTGCCGCTGGGCACACAGCATATGGTTTTCACCTGGATCCTCCACTACCACTCACAAGTCCCCTGCTGGCATGGCCACTTTGGGGTACGCTATATGGTCCATCTCAGCTAATACTACCGATGGATGTATGCTGTTGCCCACAGCCTGTGTCAGTAATACAGCCATATGTGCTCGGCGGAGAGCACCGTATACAATATGCCATGGAGAGGCCTCGTGGGATGGATGGAATCACTGATCGGATGGTTGTCCCTAGGTCTGTCACTAAACGAGTAGTGTATTCAAGGAGTCGTCTTCTGGAACTGCGCAGGACAAAGTCTTCTCCAGCAGTTGCAATACCACATGTTCCATGGGAAATGAGGAGACCTTTCAGAGGTTGCAGAGCAGGCAAGAAGATCAAGACCTGGAGGAGAAGGTTTAAACCTGCGGTCCCATCCATCATCATGGGTAATGTACGATCGCTTGGTAACAAGTCGGATGAACTGCTGGCTCTGAGTAAGACCCAGAAGGAGTTCAGGGAATGCAGTCTCATGTGCTTCACAGAAACCTGGTTGCATGAGGACGTCCCAGATTCATGTGTATCGGTACCAGGGTTTCCTATGGTTCGGGCTGACAGGGACAGAGTGAAGTGCGGTAAGAAGAAGGGCGGAGGGGTGATACTGTACATTAACAACAGATGGTGTAATCAGGGGCAAGTAACAGTAAAGGAGAGACATTGTTGCCCGAACATTGAACTATTAGCAGTGGGCCTCAGGCCTTACTATCTGCCTAGAGAATTCTCTCTTGTTATTGCAGTGGTGTCGTATATACCACTATCTGCAAATCCAGAGGCAGCTGGGGAAGTACTGTCTGGGGTGATTGCCCGGCTTCAGATGAAACACCCTAACTCTCTAACTGTCATTTCTGGGGATTTTAATCGAGCCAAGATCTCATTACCAAAGTTCTATCAATATGTCAAATGTTCTACACGGGACAATTATATATTGGATCTCCTCTATGCCAGTGTTAAGGATGCTTACTCGTCATCTGCATTGCCCCCCCTGGGGAAATCTGACCACAACCTCATACTATTGTCTCCAGCCTATCAACCAGTTGTCTGCAAACAACCAGTGACAATTAAACAGATAAGGAAGTGGTCTCCTGCAGCAGAGAAGAGGTTACAAGACTGCTTTGATTGTACAGACTGGGAGGTGTTATGTGCCAGGGAACATAATGATGATGTTAATGAGGTTACTGGGAGAGTTACTGATTACATCAACTCTTGTACTGACAATATTGTACCTATTCATGAGATTCAGTGTTATGCAAACAACAAGCCTTGGATTACAAAAGAATTGAAACATCTACTAAACAGAAAGAAAAAAGCTTTTAACAGCAAGGACAAGGAGGAGATGAAAATTGTACAGAGAGACTTAAGGGGGAGTCACACGCGTCAATATCGCCTGCACGATCTCGGCTGCACGTGACGTTGCAGCGATATTGACGCGTGTGACATACTGAATCAACCAGCGATAAATCGCTGGTTGATGATAGCCAGGTTTTAGAATCTGTCCTAAAACCTGGCGATTGTCGCCCGGTGAACACGCAGCATCGCTGCGTGTGACACCGGGAAGTAGCGATATTCCAGCTCCCAGCGCCTCTCACAAGCGCTGGGAGCTGGTATCCAAGGTAAACTGCGGGTATCTAGGCAGCGCGCGCTGCCTAGATACCCGACGTGTACCTTAGTTACCAGCCTCCTCCGCTCACCGGCTGGTATCTAAGGTACACGTCGGGTATCTAGGGTCCCTAGTTACCCGCTGTGTACCTTAGATACCAGCCGGTGAGCGGAGGAGGCTGGTAACTAAGGTACACGTCGGGTATCTAGGCAGCGCGCGCTGCCTAGATACCCGCAGTTTTCCTTGGAGACCAGCCTGCTCCCGCTTCCAGCAGGCTGGCAGCGGGAGCAAGACATCGTGGAAACGATATTTAAATCGTTTCCACGATGTTTCTGGTCAATTGATCGCTGGTGAGTCTGTCTGTGTGACAGCTCACCAGCAATCAGCCGTCAATGTCGTCAGCGATCATCTCGCTGACGACATTGACGCGTGTGACTCCCCCTTTAAAGGGGAAAATTAAAATTGCCCGTGAAGCATTCAGAATTAAATTGGAAAATAAATTGTCACACAACAACTCCAGAGACGTGTGGGCGGGAATGAAGCTATTGACTGGGTTTAAGGCAAGGTCAGATCAGGGGGATGGGGGGCTGATCATGGCTAATGAAATGAATGAGTTTTTCAACAGATTCAATGATAAATGTGCAATGTCAACAGGGGAGAAGGCTGGGGAGCGACAAGCAATATCAACTGGGGGGAGGAAGGTAGAGACTTTCTTGATCTCAGAAAATGATGTGAGGGAACAGTTAAGTAACCTGGTCATTGGTAAAGCAGCAGGGCCTGATGGTATCTGTCCACGTGTCCTCAGAGTGTGTGCAAATCAGTTGTGCACTGTCTTCCAGCACCTGTTTAACTGAAGCTTACAATCACAGAGAGTACCAGTTCTATGGAAGACTTTTTGCCTGGTGCCGGTTCCCAAGACTACCTTCCCGAGCTCCCATAACGACTATAGACCGGTGGCCTTAACATCGCATGCGATGAAGTCCTTGGAGAGAATTGTACTTGCCTACTTGTGTCCGAGGGTGTCTGCTTTTACGGACCCCCTTCAGTTTGCGTATCGGCAGAGTCTAGGGGTGGACGATGCTGTAGCGTATCTGCTACAAACAGTACATTCCTTTTTGGACAATGATGGAACCACTGTGCGTGCCATGTTCTTTGATTTCTCCAGTGCATTCAATACCTTACAGCCACTATTATTACGTAAAAAGCTGGTTGAAATGGCGGTTGATGAGGGACTAGTAAATTAGATCATTGATTACCTGTTGGACAGGCCACAGTTCGTAAGGTTGAGGGCGGCCGTATCGGATAGTGCTCAGAGTAGTGTTGGAGCCCCTCAGGGAACGGTGCTGTCGCCATTCCTTTTTACGTTATACACAGTTGATTTTCAGTATAAATCAGACCTTTGTCATCTTCAGAAGTACTCTGATGACTCAGTGATAGTGGGAGGTATTGAGAGAGGCCGGAGGGAGGAGGAATACAGAAGGGTGGTCTCGGACTTTGTTGACTGGTGCCAGGCTAACCATTTAGAACTCAACGTAAAGAAAACCAGGGAGTTGGTGTTGAGTTATGGAAGGTGCAGGAAGGATTGCTTACCTATCACTATTGATGGTCAGGATGTGGAGATGGTGGAGAATTTCAAATATTTGGGGGTTCACCTGGACAGCAAGCTTGATTGGAGGTGCCATATGGAGAAGGTTTGCAAGAAAGGGATGAGTAGACTTTACTTCCTAAGGAAGTTAAGGTCGTTTAATGTGTGTAGCAAAATGCTTGAAATGTTCTACCAATCTATTGTGGCGAGTGCAATCTTTGCTGCAATAATATGCTGGGGTAGTAGTGTGCGCACAGCTGACGCTAATAAGCTGAATAAACTTATCAAGAAGGCTAGTGCGGCGGTGGGTCTACAACTTAGGACTTTCGAGGAGGTATTAGAGGATAGAATTAATAAGAAATGCAAGGCTATAATGAGCAACAATACACACCCGCTCTCTGAACTGTTTGCGAAGCAGAAGAGCACATTCAGCAAGCGTCTAATCCAACTAATGTGTAAAAAGGAAAGATACAGAAAATCGTTTGTTCCGACAGCTGTGGGGATGTTTAACAAATGTATAAGTGTAAAGCATCCCAAGACTATGTGAAGTTCTATGTGTATGGGGGGAATAGGTGAGGTACAAGCACCAGTCTACCCCCATCTGCTGTCCATATAGACTTATTTTGTAAAGTGTGAAATGTTCTTGATCTTTGTTCTGCTGCTGTAATACTGTAATTTCCTCCGGGATCAATAAAGTTTATCTTATCTTATCTTATCTTATTATTAGGCATCTTGAGACATTATGGGGCTGTAGGGGATTTTATGAGGCAATGAGGAACATTATGAAGCAACAAGTATATATTTTTAACATTTTTTTGAATATATTTTTTATTTTTTTATTTTTTTTCTTATTTTCTTTATATCCTATTAGATTCTCCAGTATGAGTGTTCTCCTGTATAGTATTCATCAGTGCATTCTTGTGTAATCTTCATAGATTTTTTCTTTAGAAAGGTTAGATCACATTTACATATGTACCGTATATACTCGTGTATAAGCCGACCCGTGTATAAGCCGACCCCCCTACTTTTGCCCCCAAAACCTGGGAAAATCTATTGACTCGTGTATAAGCCGAGGGTGGACCCCAGCACAGGTATACAGGCCCCCCAGTGGTAGTATACAGCAGCCTCCCCAGTGGCATATACAGGCCCCAGTAGTATATACAGCAGCCCCAGTGGTATACAACAGCCTTCCCAGTGGTATATGCAGACCCCACCAGTATATACAGCAGCCCCAGTGGTATACAGGCCCCAGCAGTATATACAGCAGCCCCAGGGGTGTACAGCAGCCTCCGGGGGCATACAGCAGCCCCAGCAGTACACAGCAGCCCCAGCGGTACACAGCCACCCCCAGGGGTACACAGCCGCCCCTAGGGGTACACAGCAGCCCCCAGGGGTACACAGCCGCCCCCAGGGGTACACAGCAGCCCCCAGGGGTACACAGCCGCCCCCAGGGGTACACAGCAGCCCCCAGGGGTACACAGCAGCCCCCAGGGGTACACAGCTGCCCCCAGGGGTATATAGCCGCCCCCAGGGGTATATAGCAGCCCCAGGGGTACACAGCCATCCCCAGGGGTATATAGCAGCCCCCAGGGGTACACAGCCATCCCCAGGGGTATATAGCCGCCCCCAGGGGTATATAGCTGCCCCCAGGGGTACACAGCCGCCCCCAGGGGTATATAGCCGCCCCCAGGGGTATATAGCAGCCCCCAGGGGTACATAGCAGCCCCCAGGGGTACACAGCCGTCCCCAGGGGTATACAGCTGCCCCCAGGGGTACACAGCTGCCCCCAGGGGTATACAGCTGCCCCCAGGGGTATATAGCATCCCCCAGGGGTACACAGCCGCCCCCAGGGGTATATAGCCGCCCCCAGGGGTATATAGCAGCCCCCAGGGGTATATAGCAGCCCCAGGGGTACACAGCCATCCCCAGGGGTATATAGCAGCCCCCAGGGGTACACAGCCATCCCCAGGGGTATATAGCCGCCCCCAGGGGTATATAGCTGCCCCCAGGGGTACACAGCCGCCCCCAGGGGTATATAGCAGCCCCCAGGGGTATATAGCCGCCCCCAGGGGTATATAGCCGCCCCCAGGGGTACACAGCCGTCCCCAGGGGTATACAGCTGCCCCCAGGGGTACACAGCTGCCCCCAGGGGTATACAGCTGCCCCCAGGGGTATATAGCAGCCCCCAGGGGTACACAGCCGCCCCCAGGGGTACATAGCCACCCCAGAGGTACATAGCCGCCCCCAGGGGTACATAGCCGCCCCCAGGGGTACACAGCCATCCCCAGGGGTATATAGCCGCCCCCAGGGGTATATAGCTGCCCCCAGGGGTACACAGCCGCCCCCAGGGGTATATAGCAGCCCCCAGGGGTATATAGCCGCCCCCAGGGGTATATAGCCGCCCCCAGGGGTACACAGCCGTCCCCAGGGGTATACAGCTGCCCCCAGGGGTACACAGCTGCCCCCAGGGGTACACAGCTGCCCCCAGGGGTATATAGCCGCCCCCAGGGGTATATAGCAGCCCCCAGGGGTACACAGCCGTCCCCAGGGGTATACAGCTGCCCCCAGGGGTACACAGCTGCCCCCAGGGGTACACAGCTGCCCCCAGGGGTATATAGCAGCCCCCAGGGGTACACAGCCGCCCCCAGGGGTATATAGCCGCCCCCAGGGGTACACTGCTGCCCCCAAATGCTGGCACTCGCCCCCCTGCTGCTTAACTTACCATCCGGTATTCTGATCAGCGCTGCTCCTCGCTGGTCCCGTCTCCTCTCCGTCCTCGCGGCTTCCGGGATCCCGGCCGTCGCAGGTATGACGTCATACCTGCGACGGCCGGGGATCCCGGAAGCCGCGAGGACGGAGAGGAGACGGGACCAGCGAGGAGCAGCGCTGATCAGAATACCGGATGGTAAGATAAGCAGCGGGGGGGCCCTTAAAGCAGCGGGGGGGCCCTGACACAGAGGGGGGGCCGAGTGGCTGCGTTTGGGGGCCATATGCACTGCTTCCCCCTGCCGCTGATTGACAGGGGGATGCAGTGCATATTTAATGAGCAGCCCCACGTGACGGGGCCGCTCATACAGCAGCCTCCCCCCGCCTCCTGCAGCCTCCACAGCCCCCACCACATCACATACCGTATATGACCCGTGTATAAGCCGAGGGGTAGACTTTTCAGCCCAATTTTTGGGCTGAAAAACTCGGCTTATACACGAGTATATACGGTATATATTTTTGTGAATGTATGAAGTAAACCTTTCCATAACTTTGCACATTCTTACATATATTTCCCAAAGTTACAATTCTCTGTGACTCACAATGCTGAAAAATCTGTTTGTGTCCATATGTATCCAATTTTCTCGATTTGTAAATCTATCCCATGATTGGCTGTTACATGTTTGTAAACCTACATTATCATTCACTCTGTTATCACTGAATAAGGGCGCAACGCCAGAAACGCGTCGAGAGTAAAACTACATCTCCGCTATCATGAGTGCTTTATATTTTAATCATTTGACAAAGTAAAGTAAAAAGGATTTTAAGGAAGACTGCTTCCATGTTTTCTTCTTAAAGTGATCCTAAACCCAGAAACTGACCCCCCGTATCTTTAGACCTGTCCCTGCAGCCCCTCTTATCATTTCTAGCCATCCCTTTTGCAGAAAAAAAATCGCTTTTGTAAAGTAAGAGAAAAAGTTATATCACTTTGTCCTGTGTGAGTTCTCTGTTTCTGTGCAAGCCGCAATGGGCGGGGCCTGTGTGCTGCTCCCTTGTAATTATGCACGCCCCTCTCTGCTTCTAAGAGCCTGGCCGCGCCATGAAAGGGGCAGGGCTAAATTGCGTCATGCCGGAGCCCCGCCCCCTTTCGTGACGCGCCCAGGCTCTTAGAAGCAGAGAGGGGTGTGCATAATTACAAGGCAGAAGCAGACAGGCACGCCTATTTGCGGCCTGCTTAGAAACAGAGAACTCACACAGGATGAAGTAATATAAGTTTTTCTCTTACTTTACAAAAGCGATTTTTTTCTGCAAAAGGGATGGCTAGGAATGATAAGAGAGGGTGCAGGGACAGGTCTAAAGATGTGGGGGGGTCAGTTTGTGGGTTTAGGATCACTTTAAGGAACATTATGAAGCAACTTGGGGCAATGAGGGACATTATGTTGCCGTGGCAGATTTTTGGGGCAATGGAGAACATTATGGAGCAACTTGATACATGATGGTGCAGTGGAAATTTATGGGACAATGAAGAACATTATGAAAAAACTTGGGGGCAATGAGGGACATTATGGAAGACATTATTGAGCAAATTGGGACATTATGGGACAATATGGGGTGATTATAGTACAATGAGGAAGCTTATACTGTAGAGCAAATTTGGACATTGTGGAGCAATGGAATACTTCATTAAGGAATAATAGACATTATTAAGCAAATTGGGACTTTATAGAGCAAATTGGGAGATTATGAGGCAATGGGGAACTTCATGGGGCAAAAGGAGACATTATGGAGCATACTGGGACATTATTATTATTATTTATTTATATAGCGCCATTATATTCCATGGCGCTTTACATGCTAAAAGGGGCAGACTAGGACACGTAACTTAGTAACAATAGAAGTAACAATAAATGTGGACAATTCGGTCATACAGATACAAGAGGAGAGAAATCCTGTCCGCGAGGGCTCACAGTCTACGAGGGGCTGGTGGGGATACAGTGGGAGGGGGAAGTTCTAGTCGTGAGGCAGTGGGGCGGAACAGGTGGGTCTTCAGGCTCCTTTTGAAGGTTCCCAGGGTAGGAGAATGTCTGATGTGTTTGGGCAGTGAGTTCCAGAGTATGGGTGAAGCACGGGAGTAATCCTGTATGCGGTTGTGCAAAGAGGAGATGAGGGGGGAGTAGAGGAGGAGCTCTTGGAAGGATCGCAGATTGTGTGAGGGTAGGTATCGGGAGACCATATCAGAGATATATGGAGGGGACAGGTTGTGAATGGCTTTGAATGTCATCGTTAATGTTTTAAACCGGGATCTCTGGGAAGTAGGGAGCCAGTGAAGGGCTTGGCAGAGGGGGGAGACAAGGGAGTAGCGGGGAGACAGATGGATTAGGTGGGCAGCGGAGTTCAGGATAGATTGGAGAGGTGCAAGGGAGGTATTGGGGAGGCCGGTGAGCAAGAGGTTGCAGTAATCGAGGCGGGCGTTGATGAGAGCTTGAATAAGGGTGTTAGCAGTGTCGTGGTCAAGGAAAGTGCGGATCCTATAGATGTTTTTGAGCTGGAGTCGGCATGAGATGGTGAGGGCCTGAATGTGGGGCTTGAAGGAGAGGGAAAAGTCAAGGATAACCCTGAGGCATTTGGCGTGGGGGACTGGGGAGAGAGAGCAGTCGTTGACGACAATGGATAGGTCAGGTAGTGAGGGGGAGCGTCTTGGGGGGAAGACTATGAACTCGGTTTTGTCCATGTTCAGCTTAAGGAAGTGAGCAGAGAAGAAGGAGGAGATGGCGGACAGACAGTGTGGAATTTTGGATAGAAGGGAGGCGATGTCAGGACCAGACAGGTAGATTTGGGTGTCGTCAGCGTAGAGGTGGTACTGGAGGCCATGCGACTCAATGAGTTGCCCTAGGCTGAGATTGTAGATCGAGAACAGTAGCGGTCCAAGAACCGAGCCCTGGGGGACCCCAACAGATAGGGGGTAGGGCGAGGAGGATGTGTGGGAGTGGGTGATGCTGAAGGTCCAGTCCGTTAAGTATGAGGAGATCCAAGAGAGGGCGAGGTCTGTGATGCCAAGAGATTCCAGGATCTGAAGTTGAAGGGAGTGGTCAACAGTGTTGAAGGTGGCGGACAGGTCGAGGAGGAGGAGAAAAGAGTAGTGGCGCTTGCTTTTGGCAGTCAGTAGGTCGTTGGTGATTTTGTCAAGTTACTTGGGAAAAGGTGTATGGCGATCCGCGCTGCCAGACTGACTCGCATCAAAGAAGACACTTGGAGATGAAGTGTTGATCAGATCCTTCTTTTATTCACCGACACGTTTCGGTGCCCACCTGGCACCTTCATCAGAGATACCTCCACCCCACCAAACAGCTCTTATTTATAGCAACATTCATAGACATAATTAGTAGGTGTTGTCTCATGTATGACGTCAAAACCGTCATCAAAACCGGGAGGATCCTAAGTTTTGGCGCAAAAACTAAAAATTCCCCCAGGAGGATGGGTTATTTTAGAAAAATTTTTTTACATCCCCAGCATATTTTCCTAAGTGAATTTACAGCCTTTTCCCCTTGGAATTTCTTTTAGTTTTTTAATTGTCTTTGTGAACGGATTTTTTAGAATGCTTGAGATATGTTATAATCACATTTATATGTAAATTGTGAGTCTTTTATAATAATTGCGCCAAAACTTAGGATCCTCACGGTTTTGATGACGGTTTTGACGTCATACATGAGACAACACCTACTAATCATGTCTATGAATGTTGCTATAAATAAGAGCTGTTTGGTGGGGTGGAGGTATCCCTGATGAAGGTGCCAGGTGGGCACCGAAACGCGTCGGTGAATAAAAGAAGGATCTGATCAACACTTCATCTCCAAGTGTCTTCTTTGATGCGAGTCAGTCTGGCAGCGCGGATCGCCATACACCTTTTCCCAAGTAACTTAATGTTCCTCCACGTCTGAGTGGTTCTGTGTAGGTCCAGCAGCAGCCATCAGGATATTATTCCTAACACGTCTTCAAACCAGCTGTGGGTGTCACAACTGGATCAGGTGAGTGGACTCCTTTTGCTCACCAGGTTGCCGATTTAGTGTCTAGTGATAAGGGCACTATTGCGCCTCTTGTTCCCCAACCCCTTTTGTATTTATCACAGTTGGTGATTTTGGTCAGGGCTGTTTCAGTGGAGTGGAGGGGTCAGAAGCCAGATTGCAGGGGGTCAAAGAAGGAGCAGGAGGAGAGGTGAGAGGACAGCTCAGAGTGGACATGCTGTTCAAGTAGTTTAGAGGTGAAAGGGAGGAGAGATATAGGGCCGTAGTTGGAGATGGTTGTGAGGTCGAGGGAGGGTTTTTTGAGGATGGGTGTGATCAAGGTGTGTTTGAAGGCTGAGGGGAAGGTGCCAGTGGTAAGTGATAGGTTGAAAAGATGAGTTAGGGCTGGGATGATAATGGAGGTGAGGTTGGGGATGAGGTGTGATGGGAGCGGGTCGTGGGCGCTGGTGGTGAGGTGTGATTTTGACAGGAGAGAGGAGAGCTGGTCTTCAGTTATGGGGGGAAGCAGTTGGTGGAAGGAGAGGGCAGTATAGGTGAAAGGGGAGGCTGTGGGGACAGTGGATCAAAGCTGTCTCTGATTCTGTCAATCTTTTCTTTGAATAAGGAGGTAAAGTCTTCTGCAGAGATAAGGGGAGAGGGAGGGGAGCAGGCGGGCGGAGTAAGGAATTGCAGGTTTTGAAAAGTTGTTTGGGATTGCGGGACAGGGAGCTTATTAGGGATAAGAAGAAGGTTTATTTGGCGTTGGCAAGTGCAGTCTTGAAGGCGATGAGAGACTGTTTGAACAGCGCAACGTGCTCAGTGGAACGTGATCAGTGGAACGTGAACATTATGGAGAAAATTGAGACAATATGGAGCAATGAAGGACATTATTGAGCAAATTGGGACTTTATAGGGCAATTGGGGACTTCAAGTGGGAATTTGAGGAGA
The DNA here is from genome assembly GCA_033576535.1 of Allobates femoralis. Lineage (NCBI taxonomy): Eukaryota > Metazoa > Chordata > Amphibia > Anura > Aromobatidae > Allobates > Allobates femoralis. The sequence goes on from JARQOC010000003.1 coordinate 217,844,690, forward strand.
TTGTGAAAGGGGGCATAGTATAGTGAAGAGCAAAGGCGGAACTGTAGAGACACGGGGGTAAGTGGGTGATCTGGTCTCCAGGTCTTGCTGTCTTTAGAAAGACTGCATGGGACAGGACTCATCCCAACTGAACACCTGTACTCCTTAATCATGGGTAGAACACTACTCAGACAACACAGGGTGAGGGAACAACACAATGGTAAGACTTTATTAAATCCTCAACAATCAAAGGCATATAACACATAGCCAAGCAAAACACAAAATGTACCAGTCAAAAGAGTAACCTACTGGCTCACTCATTAGAATATTCATGCTTTTGGGTCTTCCAGGGCCAACTATGCCAATCCAGCAGCACCCCTCTTTTGACAAGCACCCATCGAAGAAGTAATAGCAGCAAGCTTAGGAAGCTGACCAAGCACAGCAAAGTCTGTAGCCAGGTGACTGAATTGTCCCAACCTGGGTATCTTCCTCAATCAGTCTCTGATATTCCAGTCAAATCCTAGAGCCCTAGGCTGAACTCTTGAACAATATAATCAAGTTCTGGAGCTCCTCTATTCAGACCCAAAGCTCCTAGACTGAGACCATGCAGAGTGTGAAGACATGATGTTATCCTGGCTGCCGGAACCAAAATCTCTAGCCTGAGGTTATGGTCTTCTAACTGGAACTGAAACTCCTAGATTAAAGCCAAGTAGCATGTGAACTAACTCCTAGTGACTGTGTCAAGTCTTTTTATATAGCCCGAGCACTCATCTCAGAGTACTGTGATCATATAGGATTGGTGGAAAAAGGCTGTATTCTTATTGGTTGGCATTTCAATCCGCATGCATAATTTTCCTTTGATTAATGTAGACAGATGGAGTGAGGTAATTAACATTAAATTAGCAATACACAAAATGAGACACTGCAAGCTCAGAATAGTCTGGCAAGAAACAATGACTTAACAAATAATAGATACCGTAACTAACAAAAGACCAGTAAATTAATGGGCAAATTAAGAATATTAACCCGCGACAATCATTGAGAAAAGCTTTGTTATCACAGGGTCTTTATGCAGAGATGTAGTATGGGGGAGCTCTTATAGAAACGGTAAGTTTGGGTGACATTATGGAAAGAGGAAGTTTGTGGGGCTGATTAAAAACCTTCCCAGATGTCATGGGAAATAACTATGATAAGAACCAAATGTTGCTTGCATATACTTGCATTAAAAATATTTTTATCTAATTTTTGTTTTGCCTTGTGATTTTTTTATTCTAGTATGGGACTGTCCCTATGGGGTCACCTTGGTGTTGTGGAATGGCCTTTACATTTTGTTTACAAAATATTGTTACCAAGAACCCTATTTTTATTTTCATGCATGATTACAATTTACTTATTTACTTACTAGCTGGGTGCCCGATGCACATGCATTGGGATTCTAGAAGAGCGAGTCTCTGACTCGCAATGGTCGCTTCGCGGCCAATGCTTCGCGCTGCTAAGGCGACTCGCCATGCCCGCTGCGCGGGCATAGCGAGTCGCCTTAGTACTGCTCGCAATGGCCGCTGCGCGGCCAATGCTTCGGGCGTATCCACATGACCACGCCGACTCGCATTGCGAGTGGACTCAGAAGGGGCAAAAAACCCATTCGCAATTATATAATAGATTTCTCCTTTGATGATATAAAAGACCACCCACTTAATTCTCTGGGATGGGGTCAAATACTTTTTTCTCATACGGATCCATTCACCTTATTTCCACAGACTAAGCATCCACTTGAGAATTTCCCTTGTGAAAAGTGATCTTCATCATTTGATCATGTAGGGACTAAAACTCTCTGATCATGCAAAGGTTAATATTTCCTCTTAAGCGGAAATAAAAGTTATTTTTATCACTGGAAAGATTACAGAAATCTGTGTTATTTCTTAGTTTCATAAAAGTACAGGATAATTTGGTAGAGAAAAGCCAAATTTAGTAATACTGTACTCATTGAAAACAATGCCAAAATTCCGATTTAAGGAGCAAGAGTTTCTTATTTTTTGTTTCATATTCTATCATTCCCCTGTCAGAGATATTTGGCAGAGAGAACTATTACTGCAGACCACAATATTTCAGGGATCCAATCACAAAGGAAAATTATTCACTAAGGGCCGAAATAACACATTACACATCAATATCTATATGCTGAGTTGCTACATTACAAAGACGTTTTGTGTGTGAACGCATTGCTTTGTGTTCAGTGCGTGGATTAATAGTGTGTCAAAGCTGGAAAAACAGAAAATGATTAAAGAAAGAAACATTGAGGCGCAAAGCCTATAACAGTTTGTATAAAAACCTATACTGAAAAGGATACTTATGAGGTCAATAAATGCAGATTTTCCTTATTTGATGGCAAACAAAAAATCCTGAATACAATTTGTTATCCCCAGTTACTGATAAATGTGACTTTTAGTTTTCACGGTAACATCTTGAATTGTTGAATATGTTCAATTCTCTTCACAAGTACAGTAGGTAACACTTGGGTTTTTGTAAGAGGATCATCTGCAAGTACCTATGCTCCTAATAATGATAAATATTTATGATCGTTAGATAGCTAATGGTACATTAAAGGAGGATTTTCAGACTTAAGAACTGCTGAACTATCATTGGGATTGATCTTCAATAGGGATGAGAGAACGGAACTTTAAAGTTTGGTGTTCATACCAAACATATACTTTACAAAAAAATGAATGTTTGAGTTCAGAGTTTGGGTGCTTTATGTATGCAAACCACTGGAGCGTATATCACTGTGCTCAGGTACACTTTGTGCTCAATACAAGTCACTTGCAGTGTTTGAGTGGCTCGCACTCAGGATAAATTCAGAGTTATTGGATTTAGTGTGAAGACAATGTAAAAACATGAAAAAAAAAACGTCCTCCCTTAACCGGAAGTGCTTTATTTATGGCTGGCTATATGTGGGTGGAAAGCAGAACTGCCCAATCAGGTACTTTCAATAAAGTTTGGGTCAAGTTTGCATCCAGAACAGAGTTTTATATAAAGTCCAGCTGAAACTCCAGAACCCGATGTCACAACACCAGAGTCTGCTTTTGCAATTTGTGCTTCTGCCACCAGACACTCCTTTTTGTGGTGGCTGGTGATAGAGCAGTCTGACTGTGTGGATGTATTTGTATGGCTGCCCAGCTGAAGTCAGTTACTCTTGGCTTCAGCCAAATGTAAGTAAAGCTCCCTATCTGTATCTTCAGTCTGTTTCTGCTAGTTGACAGAAAGACTTCCTTGCCCTGTATCAGTGCAGTGTGTGGGATTCTGATCTGGCTGTATGAGATATTAAGACAAGGTCTGACACTTCAATGATGAGGAGCAATCATCCCGAAACGCAGCATCTGCAGTTTGGGGTTCTGATTTGGCACAAATCCTAAGTCATATTAAAAGGCTTGTTAAAGAGTCAATTATGACTTTTAGGATTGCTACCCTTATTAGGTGGCACTAGAATTCATCTACTTCCTCACTGAAGTGACAATTTGGATATTTCCCAGAGGAGCATTGCGGCTATAAGTCTCTAAAGCCAGCAGGCAGAATGCTCTCCACAAGGAGAATAGCTATTCCCCCCGATCTTGTCTTAGCCTGTCATACAGCTAAATCTGAATCCTACATTCTGCACTGATGAGGATCAATCACCCCGAAATGCAGCATCTGCAGTTTAGGGTTCTGATCTGGCACAAATCCTAAGTCATATTAAAAGGCTTGTTAAAGAGTCAACTATGACTTCAAGGATTGCTACCTTTATTAGGTGGTACTAGAGTTTGACTACTTCCTCACTAAAGTGACAATTTGAATAGACAAAGTGAATCACATATATTTTATAGAGTCGTTGCAAGCAACCTATTTCAAGTGCTTATTTCTGTTAATGTTGATGATTATGGCTTACAGCCAATGAGAACCCAAAGGTCATTATCTCAGAAAATTAAAGTAGGGAGGATGAAGGGTCTGAGAGATAAAATATTACCTAAATAGGTATCAGAGGCTTCACCTTGTGTGGTTGTGAGAGTCAAAACCACTATAAAAGCATATCACAGCTGCTGCAGCCCCCAGAGTGGTGCATATAGAGTAGGGAGGATGAAGGGGTAAAAACCGCGCTGCCATATTCGATGAGACACCAAAGGGTTAATATAATATTGATTTACTAGTCAATGTATTTCAGGGCTCCCAGAAATGCCCTGAAATATGGCAATATGATATTGATTTTTGATGATATTCTAATTTAGTGAGATGCACTAGTATGTGATTAAACAAGGCATCCTTGAACATTGTTTAATAGTCACTGCTGAGTACTACACTTTATCTTTCCCTCCAATGGGAGATAAACAGTAGTACATGGCAGTAGCCACTAAGCAATGTATGAGGCTGCTGTATTCCACCCCATACATCACTTCTCCACACTATGAATGTCACTAATTGTTCTGGAAAACCCCTTTAAGAAGGGGCCTATCACACTATATTGCAGTCCAATGTAACTGTCGTGATGCACCCAGCAATTGAAAGAAATCAAAACCTGATAGACTTTTTGAAATACCCATGCTAATAACTTATTAACATCAGTATAGCATTTTTGACACAATATACGCCATGGCCAATGCCGCCAAGTAGCCACAGCTTGTAAAGATTAAATATTTCTAAATATTTACAAACAGAGTTTCTGCAAAGTACATATAAAGAGATATATGCCAGGCTGGTGCCAATTAGTTCATTCATTTCAGGTTTAACCAAAGTCAGAAAAGACTTATAAAATATATTCTGAAGAATTTAATGGTGTGACCTCAGTTTCCATATTTCTAGAAAACCACCATTAAAACTATATAGTTGGCCAATGACAACAAGGTGTAAGTGAATTGCCTTCTATTTAATTTCATAGACCTTGAATTCCCCCACCTCTATTAAAATGAGCTTGTGTAGACTCTTTGGTTAACTTTAATAACTGTCTGTTATTTTACATCGACTCTATTAATGGGCAATCCATGAGGAGAGTATATATAAGGCTATGTATATACATACATAAAGTGTATTTCCGTGAAGACTAAACTATTTACCAGAAATGGAAATTATGAAAATGCGGTGTGCTAATTGTGGGAGAGGTAAGTGGAAGACTGGGAATCTGCTCCCTTTAATTTGGGCAATTGTCAGCTCATAAAGCATTTACATGCATATAGTTAGATTGAGGATTAAGTGGATACCCAAAACATATATAAAATTACTGATTTAACATTGTGAAACAATCCCCAGAGCTATAGAAATAACATTAATTAACCACAATTCCAATTCATCCTATATTTTTGCTTAGATGGTGTAATCCTGATGATGGTTAATAACTTTTCTACATGCTTATATAGTGTATTATACTCAATGCCACCATGGAACCCATAAGAAATCACAATGCTTTTGCATGCCATCAGATATTCTTCAACTGGACGTATGGTTGGCTTCCAAACCTATTCACTTGTTAAGATTTAGGCAATAAATTGAAAAGTCATCAAGTGACTTTTTAATTACAAATAATACAATATAGTATACAGTGTAATACCAAACATATCAATAGTTGTAGTCTTGTACCTATGATGGCAAGCCCAGCACACTCCAAAGGTTTTAGAGGGTCTATGAGGCAACATAACTACATACATACTAGTGCATCTCAATAAATTAGAATATCATCAAAAAGCAATGTCATGTTGCCATGTTTCAGGGTCTCTGGGAGCCCTAAAACACACTCAGTTACTAGTGCATCTCAATGAATTAGAATATCATTAACAAGATAACTTATTTCAGTCATTCAATACATAGAGTTAAATTCACATATTATATAGAGTCATTACAAACAGTTACTATTTCAATTGTTTATTTCTGTAAGTGTTGATGATTATAGCTTACAGCCCATGAAAATTCAAATGTCATTAAAACTAAAGTAGGGAGGATGAAGGGTTAAAAACTCTGCTGCCGCACTCCACGAATCATCAAAGGGTGAATATAATATTGATTTATTAGTCAATGTGTTTCCCAGAAACGCCCTGACACATGACAATATTACATTGATTTTTGATGATATTCTAATTCATTGAGATGCACTAGTAGTTTACTGGATGCAGCAGTTCTAAGATGTAACAGAGCTCACAAAGCTAACAAACCCCACACTATGACTTTCTGTACACTGTGTATTAACACTGAGCCATTTATAAGTGGGGGGGAATGTGGTCAAATCACTGCTCACAAGCTCTGTAGTCTGAGCAGGAAAAATCACTTTAAGGGGTTTTCCCACAAGCAAAGTTAATTTTAAACTTGATTTTAATTAATAGATCTTGGAATAATAATTACTATTATTATTTATTTTTATAATGCCATTAAATTCCATGGTGCTCTACAAGTAGAAAGTGCTAACAAAGACAAGAACAGTATGTATCGACAATCAAGTCACACAGGTACAGGAGGGGAAAGGACACTGTCCATGAGGGCTCCCAGTCTATGAGGGATGGGTGAGGATACAGTAGGAGAGGGTAGAGCTGATTGTGATGTGGTACAGTTGACCGAGTCTCATTGAAGGCTGTAGCTTTGTCGGAAGAGGTGAGTCTTCAGGTTTCTTTTGAAGGTTTCCAGGATAGGCGAGTGTCTGATATGATTGGGAAGAGAGTTCCAGAGTATAGTGGATGCACGGGAGAAGTCTTATATGCAGTTGTGAGAAGAAGAGATAACAGTAGAGTAGAGAAGGAGATCTTGAGAGGATCGCAGGTTGTGTGAGGGTAGGTATCTGGAGACCATGTCAGAGATGTATGGAAGAGACAGGTTGTAGATGGCTTTGTATGTCATGGTTAGGGTTTTGAACCAGGGCCTCTGAGAAATGGGAAGCCAGCAAAGGGCTTGGCAGAGAGGGAGAGACTGAAGAATAGCGGTGAGACAGGTGGATTAGTCGGGCAGCAGAGTTCAGTACAGATTGGAGTGGTGCAAGGGAGCTAGTAAGGAGGCCAGTGAGCAGGAGGTTAAAGTAGTCGAGGCAGGGAATAATTAGGGCATGAACAAGAACTTTTGCAGTGTCATGGTCAAGTAAAGTGCGGATCCTGATAATATTTTTGAGCTGGAGTCGTCAGGAGGTGGCGAGGGATTGGATGTGAGGTTTGAAGGAGAGGGAAGAGTCGAGGATTACCCTGAGGCACCTAGCTTGGGGGACTGGGGAGAGTGAGCAGCCATGACATTGATGGATAGGTCTGGTGTAGGGGGAGAGCGACTTGGGGGGAAGATGATGAACTTAGTTTTGTCCATGTTCAGTTTTAGAAAGCGAGCAGAGAAGAAGGATGAGATGGTGGGCAGACGTTGTGGAATTATGGATGGTAAGGAGGTAATGTCAAATCCAGACAGATAGATCTGGGTGTCGTCGGCATAGAGATGATACTGAAGGCCTGTGGGACTCAATGAGGGTGTAGATGGAGAAAAGTAGGGGTCCAAGAACTGAGCCTTGGGGATCAACGACAGATAGGGGGTAGGGCAAAGAGGAGGTGTGAGAGTGGATGACGCTGAAAGTCCGGTCTGTTAGACATGAGGAGATCCAGGAGAGGGCCAGATCAGTGATACCAAGAGATTCCAGAAACTGTAGCAGGAGGGAATTGTCTACAGTGTCGAAGGTGGAAGATAGGTCAAGTAGGAAGAAGACAGAGTAGTGTCACTTGCTCTTGGTGGTCAGGTATTTGGTTAGGGCTGTTTTGGTGGAGTTATGAGATTGGAAGCCGGACTGTAGGTGGTCAAAAATGGAACAGAAGGAGAGTTGGGAGGACAGTTCAAGATGGACTTGTTGTTCCAGTAGTTTTGACGCAAAGAGTATAAGAGATATGGGGTGATAGTTTGAAACAGATGATGGGTCGAGGGAGGGTTTTTTGAGGATGGGTGTGATCAAGGCATGTTTGAAGGATGAGGGGAAGACGAAAGTAGTGAGTGATAAGTTGAAGAGATGGGTTAGGGTTGTGATGAGGAATGTGGCGAGGTTCGGAATAAGTTGGGAGGGGAGTGGGTCCAGGGCTCAGGTGGTAAGGGTGGATCTGACAGAAGGGGGGAGAGTTGATCTTCAGTCATGGTGAAAAACCTTCCTTTGGACAGAGAGGGTTGGGTTGCAAAGGGGAAGGGCCGAGGGAACAGTGGGTGAAAGCATTTTCTGATGTTATTGATCTTCTGTTTGAAGAAAGAGGCAAAGACATTGGTACAGATGAGTAAGTGCATGGGGATGGAGTAGAGAGTTGAAGTTTTGAATAGTTGTTTGGGGTTGTGAGACAGGGCAGTTATTAGAGATGAGAAGTAGGCTCGTTTTGCAGCAGTGAGTGCAGTCTTGAGGTTAGTGAGGGACTAATAAGGATAATAATAAGTTCCACAACTGGATGTGTGAAAAAAATTCCTGAGCTAAGAAAATCTTATGAATGTGTCCCTGTTTAATGGCCGTTTCTGACCATAGAGGAATATGGTCTGATCAAACCACATCTCCTGGGCCAGGGAGGAAGAAAAAGAGAATAAAGACATTAGAGCAGTGGAACATAGTTAATTCTTTTTGTGAGGTAAAACATTTTGCTGCTTGCTTGTAAAAGAAAAATGTTTTAGCACAAGGAAAGCATTATTTATGACCCCGTGCTGTAATGTCTTTACACTCTTTGTCTTCCTCCCCTGCCCAGCAGCTGTGATATGGTCAGACCATGTCCCTATATGGTCATACATGGCCATTACACAGTACATAGCAGGGGCACATATACTGGTGATCAAAATTATAGAACAATGCATAATCACTTGGTTTTTTTCAGACTGTATGTAATTTACATTTATGACCTTTGGCAGTTTTTGTGTAAGGGGTACAACATGCCACCAGAACGGTTTTCCAAAATAACCAATGTTTAACAACTTAAAACATTTTAATCAAAATGTGATGATCGTAATTAGAGAACAGCAATGACTGTAGCACAGAGAAAGATTAAAACTAAATTTTGTGAAGGTTACAACAGTCACCAATCAGTAGGAAGTGTACGGGCCTTTGCTTTGTACAGGCCTTTGTTTTGAATGACTTCAACACATCACTAGTCTCTTATACAGCTCTGGTGTGATTTTGGTTCACTCTTCTTTCAATCTCTTCCACAGGTCTGTAACTGTTGTGGGTTTCTTGGCCATAACTTTGTCACCAAGGATTTTCCAGAGGTTTTTATTGGGTTTAAATCAGGACTCTAAGTGACCATTTCATTATTTCATTTTTTTCTGTTTCAACGAATTGCTTTACCTGTTTTGCTGTGTGACAGGGAGACATTGTCCTGCATGAAAATTGCTGGCTGATTGAGTGCTGAACGCAAGTAAGGAGCCACGTGTTGTTGAAGAAAGTTCTGATACACCATTTCATTCCCTCTGCCATGTAGCTGTATGGGAGGTACAACCCCTGCAGCAGAAAACATTCCCCAAACCATTACACTTACTTAACCACCTTTCACTGACTTCTTTCCACACTTTGGGTTCAGTCTTCCCCAGTTTGTCGATAAACATAATGTTTCCCATCAGACTCAAATAAATTAAACTTGATTTCCTCACTAAAATGAACTGCGGACCTCTTCTGTGTCCACACAACATGCTCCTCACCAAAGATGAGTCTAGCCTTCTGATTCTTTCTGCTTATGAGAGGTTTGATCACTGCAGAGTGGGCTTCAAGTCCAAATGCTCTTAAACCTCGTGACACTGTATGACTAGACAGATCCTTACCCTTTTCAGTGCTGAACTGGCAAAATATTCCAGCTGCAATGTTGAAACATTTAACCATGGAGACTATCCACATTATCTTGTCCTCACTTGCATTTTTCTTTAAACCAGCCTTCTTGGGGACGTAACATAATTTGTGATGTTGTAAAGATGCAATATTCTAGAAATCACAGACTTGGAATGACCAACTTCTGTTCCTATGGCTGATAGTGTCACCCCTTTGGCCTTCTTCTGGACAATCTGCTGCCAGAGGATTGCAGTCACATTTTAATGGCACACCATTTTTGTAAAATGAGTGCAAACTTGAAAGTTAGGCTGCCAGTTATATAAGGTTTGTCACATATGTAATTAAGGAAATTAGCACCAGGTGCCAGACTAACACTAATAACTTGCAGCTATCTGAAAGTGTTCTCTAATTTTGATCAGTGTTCTTTTTCATTTATCTCATTTACATTTTGTGCTTTAGCATATATTCAATTTATGAAATAAGCTTAAAATACTGCTATTTTACTCATGTTAGGACATTTTCACATAGGAGAACATAATGACCTTGACATTAAGGAAAGCATGTGTTGTTCTCAATTTTGATCGCCAGTGTATAAAAGATTATCTCATCACAGGAGTATTTTTTTTAACACATCCAATTGTGGAAATTATTATTTCAAGATCTGTTGATTAAAATAAACTTTAAAATTAACTTTGCTAATGGAAAAACCCCTTTAATGATAAAACCTTCATTGCAAGTAAATAAAAGCACATACTGGGATAAGTACTGTAAGGCTAGGGTCACATCAGCACCAGGGATGCGCTAAAAACTAGCTTTTTGTTTATGTTGAAATGTTAAAACTCTAGCGTTAACGCATCCATAGGGTCCAATGCATAAAATGTATTGCCAAAGTGCAATGCGTTTGACATTAGGTGTCTTTGCAAAAGCACCAAAAAACGCAGTAATCAATGTTTTGGGGGGCATTTGCTAAAACGTATGCATTTTTTTAACATGGGAATCTATGAGAAACACTTGCGTTAATGTACATACGTTATCGCTAGTGCTAAAAATGGAAAAAATGCCATAAAAATGGTTGGGAAAAAACTGCATCCTTTAACGCATGCTTCTAAAGGATGCAAGGTCCCGAATGTGACCCTAGTCTAACTCATCGCTGAGTTCATTGTTTTAACCCCTAGCTCATGCTGTCCTCAGTTTATATAGCAAAAACTTGCTGTTTAAACCATCTGAACTCTACAAACAGAGATTAAATGGGTATTGCTCTCATCAAAGGACAGGATCAATGTAAACTCTATGAGCCTCTCTTCAGCCATCCAGGAATGCTGAACTCAGTTGAATGTCTCTGTTTTAGCAATCAGCTGAGTTTTAGCTCTCAGACACCATGTTCAGAACTACTGACTTTTCTCTATAATGTCTTATGCAGTTCCATTTTAACCACTTCCTGACATTTTATGCAATTGTATGTCACATGATGTGTGCAGAAGGCTCAGCTCAATAC